>PVIU01025985.1:0-17457 GCA_004026605.1 Ondatra zibethicus | reverse complement strand
GCAGAATGCTTGCCCAGCATGTATGAACTTTTGTTTCAATGTCAGCACTGAGGGAAGAAGTTAAGAACATTGTTTTTCATATAGTCTGCCAGTTTGAGTTTCTGGAGTAAGTCCCTTTAGTCACGTGATTTATTATCCTCTCTATATTGTTATTCTAGATTCATATGCTAGCATTTGTTTACATATTTTTAAAATATTTTATTTTTTTGTGCACAGGTATTTTGCTTTCATGTATGTCTGTATGTCATGTGCATGCTTGGTGCTAACAAGAGGCCGGAAGAGAGCATCAGATTCCTTGGAACTGATGTTATTAGATAGTTGTGAGTCCCCATGTAGGTGGTAGGAATGGAACCCATGTTCTCTGGAAGGGCAGTCAGTACTTTTAACTGCTGAGCCATCTCTCCAGCCCCTAAGGACTTTATTTTTTAATTATGAGTAAGGTATGTGCTCATGAGTGCTGGTGTGCTCAGAGGCCAGAAGATGGCATCAGACTCTATTGTACAGGACTGCCCTCCCAGCCAACCGAAGCCATTGTCAGGAGTTTGGCAAAAGATAATCCCAGCTGGACTTGTCTAACATCCTCTCGTAGTAGGAGGCGCAGGGAGGGTCACAAGATTCTGAGTAGATTCTCCACCCGGCTACTCCAAACCACCCTTTGCATACAATTCTGCTCTAATTGCATGTGACCTGGGGGATGGGCTAGAGAAAAAGGTCAGGGAATACTAGGTGAGGGCGGCTTCATCTGTGCAGCTGTAGAGAGTCAGTCTTCCCTGCTGGGTGAGGACCTCACCTGTGTAAACAAGCTCCACAAAAAACGCTTTGATGCCCTAGGGTGAACTTTGGTAATATTGAGTTTGGTTTGTCATTGAGGCCTGGAGTCGTCTACTCAAGAGAAGGAATTTTAGCAACAAACCCCTAGAACTGGACTGACAGGTGGTTGTGGCTTGATGCAGGTGCAAGGAACTAAACTCAAGTCTTCTGCGAGAGTGGTACTTTTAACTGGTGAGCCATCTCTCCAGGGCCTATTTATTTTTTTTGTGACAGAATCTTATGTAGCTCAAGGTAGCCTTCATCTTGTTATATAGCTGAGGATGACCTTGAGCATCTAGTCCTGCTCCTGTCACCTTACCACGCATGTTAGGGGAATGTTTTATTCACTGTTCCATTGCTGAGAAGAGACACCATGGCCAGGTCAAGTCTTATAAAGAAAGCGTTTAACTGCAGGCTTGCTTACAGCTTTAGAGGGTTAGTCCGTGATCATTATGGTGGGAAGCAGACAGGAATGGTGCTGGGGCAGTAGCTGAGAGCTTTACATCCTGATCCACAGGAAGCAGGCAGGGGCGGGGGGGGGGGGAGACTGGCATTGGCTTTTTTTTAAAAAATACTTTCATTTTATTTGCATTGGTGTTTTGTCTACACGTATGTGTGAGGGTGTGAGATCTTGGAGTTACAGACAGTTGTTAGCTGCCATGTGGATGCTGGGAATTGAACCCAGGTCTAATCTGGAAGAGCAGTCAGTGTTCTTAACCACTGAGCCATCTCTCCAGCCCCCTGGCATTGGCTTTTGAAACCTCAAAGCTCCCCTGCCCCTATGACATACCTCTTCTAAGGAGGCCATACCTCCTAATCCTTCCCAAAATGGTCCTACTAACTGGGGACCGAACATTCAAACATTTGAGCCTATGCGGGCCATTCTCATTCAAGCCACCACAGTGAGCATTCTACCAGCTGAGCTATATCCCAGTTCTCACGTTTTTTTTTCTTGTCTTAGTCTAGCAGGATATTATGAACTTTCAAAGAGCCAATTTTGGTTGTGTTCCTTTTCTGTCTGCTTGGTTCCATGTCATTGACTGCAGTTCTTTCTTTCATTGCTTTAATCTTCTGCACCCTCTCCAGCTTTTAAAGGTTGTACCTCTATTTATACCTTTCTTGTTTTTTCCCTTTTCTTTCTTTCTTTTCTTTTTTGTTTGTTTTTTGCTTTTTGAGATAGGGTTTCTCCGTGTAACAGCCCTGGCTAACCTGGAACTCTCTTTGTAGACCAAACTGGCTTTGAACTCACAGAGTTCTCCCTGCCTCTGCTCCCAAGTACTGTGATTAAAGGGGTGCACTGCCATGCCAAGCTCTCTTTCTTGTTTTCTTATACAAGCATTATGAACTTCTGATTCTTCTGCCTCTACCTCCTGAGTACTAGGGTTATGGATTTGCACCATCATACCTAATTTACATGGTACCGGTTATTAAATCCAAGATTTTGTGCAGTTGAGGCAGACATTCTTTACCCCAGCCTTACCTGCTGCATTTTAATTATTTCATCTTTAGGAAATATTCTTTAAAATTTTTAATTTTTAACTTTCTATGTGTGTTTGAGGTATGTGTGTATGGTATTTGTGTATGTATATGTGTATATATACATATATATGTGTGTGTGTATGTTTGTGAGTGCAGTCATGCTCATGCCACAGTGCACACGTGGAGGTCAAAGGACACTTGCAGGAGCTGCTTCTCTCCTTCCACCATAGGGCTTCCGGGATTGAAGTCCCACTGTCAGATTTGAAAGTAGGTGTCTTTTTCCATGGAGCCCTCTCACCAGCTCCTAAAATTTGTACTTGCCACCATCTCCTGGCTCCTGATTATCATCATTCTATTGTTTCCACGAGCTTGGTAATTTTAGGTTCCACATGTGAAGCAATTATTACCATCGCCCTTCAGTTTCCATGGTGGATGAATTCTGCTGCTCTCTGTGGATGCCAAAATCCAAGGATGTTCAAGTTGCTCATATGAAGCGGTGTAGAATCTGCACACACAGGGCTGGCAAGATAGCTCCGTGGTCAGAGGCGCTTGTGCTCAACCCTGAGAACCCGAGCTCAGTCCCTGAAACTCATGGCGGAAGGAGAGAGCTGTCTCTGAAAAGCTGCCTCCCTCCTCCACACATGGGCCCTGGCCTGTGCATGCTTACATACACAGAGATAGTTTTGTGGAGTTTTTTATTTTTTTATTTTTTCCCTTTTTAAATTATTATTATTTATTTTTTTCCATGATATTTATTGAGCTCTACATTTTTCTCTGCTCCCCTCCCTGCCTCTCTCCTCCCCCCTTCAACCCTCCCCCAAGGTCCCCATGCTCCCAATTTACTCAGTAGATCGTGTCTTTTTATACTTTCTGCTTCCCATGTAGATTAGATCTATGTAAGTCTCTCTTAGGGTCCTCATTGTTGTCTAGGTTCTCTGGGATTGTGGTTTGTAGGCTGGTTTTCTTTGCTTTATGTTTATAAACCACCTATGAGTGAGTACATGTGATAATTGTCTTTCTGGGTCTGGGTTACCTCACTCAAAATGATGCTTAGTAGTTCCATCCATTTTCCTGCAAAATTCAAACTGCCATTATTTTTTTCTGCTGTGTAGTACTACATTGTGTAAATGTACCACATTGTTTTTTTTAATCCATTCTTCGATCGAGGGGCATTTAGGTTGTTTCCAGGTTCTGGCTATGACAAACAAAGCTGCTATGAACATAGTTGAGCACATGTCCTTGTGGCATGATTGAGCATCACTGACATCCCAAGGGGTTGTACCAGCTTGCATTACCACCAGCAATGCAGAAGTGTTCCCCTTTCCCCACAACCTCTCCAGCATAAGTTGTCATCAGTGTTTTTGATCTTGGCCATTCTTACAGGTGTAAGATGGAATCTCAGAGTTGTTTTGATTTGCATTTCTCTGATGGCTAAAGATGTTGAACATTTCCTTAAGTGTCTTTCAGCCATTTTAGATTCCTCTGTTGAGAGTTCTCTGTTTAGGTCTGTACTCCATTTTTTTTTTTTATCGGATTACGCGATTTTTTTGGTGTCTAATTTCTTGAGTTCTTTGTATATTTTGGAGATCAGACCTCTGTCTGATGTGGGGTTAGTGAAGATCTTTTCCCATTCTGTAGGCTGTCGTTTTGTCTTGTTGACCATGTCCTTTGCTTTACAGAAGCTTTTCAGTTTCAGGAGGTCCCATTTATTAATTGTTTCTCTCAGTGTCTGTGCTTCTGGGGTTCTATTTAGGAAGTGGTTTCCTGTGCCAATGCGTTCAAGTGTACTTCCCACTTTCTCTTCTATAAGGTTCAGTGTGGCTGGCTTTATATTGAGGTCTTTGATCCATTTGGACTTGAGTTTTGTGCCTGGTGATAGATAGGGGTCTGTTTTCATTTTTCTACATGTTGATATCCAGTTATGCCAGCACCACTTGTTGAATATGTTCTCTTTTTTTCCATTTGATATTTTTTGTTTCTTTATCAAATATCAGGTGTTCGAAGATGTATGGATTGATATCTGGGTCTTCTATTCGGTTCCATTGGTCCTCCTGTCCTTTTTTTTTTTTTTTTCTGTTCATCTAGAGAACTCCTGTCTATTCTTATGCCAGTACCAGGCTGTTTTCAGTACTGTACTCACTCATGCCCAGTACCAGCCTCACTCATGCCCAGGCTGACGGAGGTCCTACAAAGATAGTTTTTAAAGAACTTACACACACCAATGCTTATCTTCTTAAATGCCTTAAATAATCTTTAAATGACTTTTAATACTGATGCATGTAAATGTCACATAAACAGTTGCTAGACTGCCATTTGGAGGGGAATAACAAGAAAAAGCCTGCAATTTTAATACAGAGTCAGTTTAATGTAGAACTTGTGGAAAAGAAAGATCTTTGTCTCTCTGCGTAATGTCCTCAGTGTTCATCCCTTTGGCCCAAATAGCAAGGTTTCCTTCTTTGTAAAACCTGGATGCCAGACTGTGCTGCTGCTGAGGACTATGCCTAGTCCATGGTGCTACCGCAGCCGGGGTCTGGGCTGCAACCTGTGGCCTTGTTGGTATCTGGGAGGCATGCTGCTGCCAGAGTCATCCTGATCTTAATGGCTGGTGCTTATACCTGGAGCCAGGATGTCACTGGGCTAAGCTGTTGCCTGGGCTCATGTCTAGGTCCATGGTCCAGCTTCAGCTGGGGTCTATGTTGAAGTCTGTGGCCCAGGTTGCCACTAGACACACACATAGGCCTGCGGTCTGAGCCACAACCTTGTTGGAGTCTGGAGGCCATGGTGCAGCTGGACCATACAGATCTGGGTGGCCAGTGTTTCCACCCAGAGCCAGGATGTTATCCAGGTTCAAGCTGCTGCTGAAGGCCATGGTCCAGTTGCAGCTTGGGTTTGTGTTAATGTCTGTGACTGCACCTCAGGGGGCCAAAGGGATTATGCATGTTGAAACCAGAGGGTCATGCTGTACTGGCCCTGCCCTTTGCTGGCCCAGAGAAAGCTGGCTCTGCCTCTTGCTGGACACTTTAGCAAGATAGCTGGCCCCGACCCTCATGGGGGAGCTGGTCCTCGCCCTTGGGAGAGATGCCTCCAAACAGACCCTGATGGCATGGGCATAGGGGAGCTGGCTCCACCCCCTTGCCTGAGGCAGGTGGCCTGAACTGACTAGCTCAGCTGTCACCCAGGCCCACAGCTGGGTCTTGGGTTAGCCCATTCTAACATCTACCCCATCTAGGACCAACTGGAGCTCGTTAAGGGACTGTTCTGTGGAACAATACTGGCAGGATCTCCATGATGTGAGGTGACCACAGGACATCCAGAGGAGTTCCGGTGAGGATCGAGTGATGATGGGGGACCAGAAACCAGAGGCCTTGAACCAGACCAGTGGCTCATTGCAATGAACATTTGCTAGTAAAGCTGGTTGGACAAAAGGGTGTATTATGTGACACACCACTCCCAGTGCCACCAGGATGGATGAAGAGGTGTTGGAGAGGTGGCACAGGAGAAGGGAAGAGGATTTTGTTTTGTCTTGTTTTTGTTTGTTTGCTTGTTTGTTTTGTTTTGATTTTTTAAATTTTCTTTTTTGGGAGGCGCTGCAGGAGTGAGGGGAGGATAGGGGGAGACCATGAGGTGAGCGGAATTAGGGTGCACAATGTGATATTCCAAAAGAATCAATAAAGGCATCATGTTTTTAAAAAATCTGGATGCTTCCTAGGTGGTTGTGGTGGCACATACTTTTAATTCCAGGAGGTAGAGGCAGGCAGATCTCTGAATTTGAGGCCAGCCTGGCCTACAGAGTGAGTCCCAGGACAGCCAGGGCTCCATAGAGGAACCCTGTCTTGAAAAAAAATCTGGATGCTATTTTGCTGGATATCCTCTGTGTTTCTTTATTTGCTCATCCAGTGGACATTTGTTTTCATATTTTGGCTATTGTAAATGGTGCTGCAGTGAACAAGGGAATGCTAGCTAGCGTCTGTATAAAATGCTGACTTCACTTTCTTTGGCTGTGCACCCAGAAGTGGGGTTGCTGGATCGATCATATGATAGTTCTATTCTTAGTTTAAAACCAATTGAGGAATCTCCATACTGTTTTCCATAATGGCTTTGCTAATTTACACTTCCATCAGCTTTATAAAGATCCTCGCCCACCCCACAAACTGTCCAACATTCATCTCTTATCTTTTACCTGGATAATGATGTTTGAACACCTTTCCATTTGCCTATTGGCCATTTGTATGTCTTCTTTGGAAATGTCTATCAAATCCTCTGCCCATTTTTATTGGATGATTTGCGCTTTGCTGTTCATTTGTGTGAGTTTCTTATATATTTTGGATTGGCCATGATGGTGCATGCCAGTAGGCAAATACCAAACAGAATGAGAGGCAGGATTCCAAATTTGAGTTCAGCATGTATGCTTAAGGTATAAAATATGATGGCTTGCTATATACATACACATTCATACATATACTATGAATGATAATTGCAAAAATGCCACATGTAACTGTGCATAATTTATGTGTGCCTCCACTCAGGGGTTTTCAGTCTGGGCAGTGTTGGCATTTCTCTATTATGGAACAATGATATGTTTAACAGCAAACTCGTCCTGTACTTCTTAAACCCCAGTAGTGCCTCTGTCTACTAAAACAACTAAAGACCAATCTCCCCTTGGGTGAGAATGACTTCTTAGCAGAACCTGTATGCAGTAAAGTTACAGAGGGGTGGAGATAACACCAGCAACCCCTGAACTAGTGTGTTCTGTCACCCCTTTCTTCTAGGCTGCCAGGACTTAGGGTTAAGTAATACACTAAACAGATGAGGGAATGTGGTTTCTGACTTTTGCATTCTCTCTCTGTGTATGTGTATGATCATGTATTCATGTTTATACATGTTTATAAGTGTGAATGTATATATTGAGGCCAGAGGTCAACATCAGGATATCCCATCTTTCTCACTTGCTTATCTACCATATATTTCAAAAAAGGGTTTATCCCTAAACTTGGAACTTGCCGATTGGCTAGAATAGCTGGCTGGCAAGTCCCAGGGCTCCTCTTGTCTCCAGAGCACTGGGGTTACAGATGTGCTCTATTGCACTGCACTTACAGGGTTACAGATGTGCTCTATTGCACCCGGCACTTACATGGCTGCTGAGGCTCTGAACCCAGATCCTCATACTTATGTAGCAAGCACTTTACCAACTGTCCTCAGCCCTGTCTTATTTTCTTGTTCGTACCAAACATTTCCTTTAGCCTGCTTTCGGGGTTGTATACATAGTTACTCATTATTTCATATAGTCATGGAGAAGTTAAGGAAAGGGAGATGCACTTCAAGTGAATAAGAATAGCTTTCACCTTGCAGGTTATGATTCATTAAATTTCATTATTATAATAAAACTTTAGAAATCTATCTGCTTTTGCTTTATCATCATCAGTTTTTCCTTTGAGGCCTGCCTGCCAGGAACCTTGAACTCCAGGGCTCGAGCCACTCTCTTGTGCCAGCCTCTCAAGATGCTGGACAGCAGGTGTTTGCCATAGCACCCAGCTTTGCCGTTTACTTTGTACAAGCTCCGAATAGTTTGATCAGGCACAATAACTCTGAAACAGTCCCCATTACAGAAGTTTCATCCCATTATTTTTGGTGCTGCTGTTTTTGTGATGCTGAGGATGAACCCAGGGTCTCTTGCATACTAAGCATGTACATTGATACTGAACCGTGTCCTCAGATGCTTGCCATTATTCCTTAATGATGTCACTGTCTGTACAAAGATAAACAGATCACTTGTTTACTGATAGAATTGCATGCAAGAAATAGCAAATATGCAGCTCCACCAATATTACCTTGGAAAGTAATTGTTTCTTTTCCAATTATCAAAAGTCTGAAAAAAATCTTAACCTTTAGTAAAGAAAGTCAACCTAAAGGTGTGTGATTTCTTACCATATTCCTCTCCCCTCCCCTTACCTTTGCTCCTGATTTTTTAGACATGGTTTTCTCTGTAGCCCATGAAAGCCTGGAACTCATTGTGTATCCCAGTCTGGTCTTGAACTCGTGATGATCCTCTTATCTCAGCCTCTACGTATAAGCCATCATGTTCAGTTCATACTATTTATTTCAATATGGATCCAGACCAGTGCTGGTAAACTGTTTTTGTTTTTGTAAGACAAATCTCATTGTGTAGCCCAGGTTGGCCTCAAACTGATGATTCTCTTGTCTCAGCCACCAGAGTTGTGATTATAGGTGTGCACCGTCATACCCAAGTTACTCCTGGTATTGCTTTAGGGTGAGGTTTGGACTGTTCTGATAAATTAATATATCAATCCTGACAATTTGTTCTTGTAAAATGAGATCAATTTGTCAAGCAAGAGGTAGACTATAGGGACTGGAGTGATGGCTCAGGGGTTAGGGGCACTTGCTTCTCTTCTAGAGGACTCAAATTTTGGTTCCTGGTACCTATATCAGATGACTCGCAATTGCCTCTATCTCCAGCTCCAAGGGGATCTTAGGCCTTTGCCCTCTATAGGAACTGATACACATGTGCACACACACAATTAAAGACAAAATATTAAAAAAGAAGATTCATATGATCTCATCTGCTAAGTAAGTGGGGCACAACTCTGTTTAGTTCCCTATGGCTCTATAGACCTAGGAAGCTGAAACCTTGAGAAAGACCATGTTACATTCTCTGCATGGTCGCTAACTTTCTGAGGAAGGTGCTTGCTTCTGACTGTGTATCAGGGTAAGTGTGAAGGGAGTTTAACAGAAGCTGAGAACTGATTCATTTTTTATGAGAACTGATTGTTTAAAAACTATTATTGACACTTTCCTTCCTTCCCTTCTCCTTCCCTCCCTCCCTCCTTCCTCTCTTTCCTTCACCCTTCTCGTTTTCCTTCCTGAGACACATTCTTTTGTATCCCATGCTGTCCTCACTCCCGATCCTCCTGACTTCATCCCTAGCACCCCTCCACTCTTTTAGAGAAAATTGTATGTGTCCAGTGTTATTTATATGCTGTTTATTTGAGATGGTCTTTTAAATGATTTATTAATTTTAATGTGTGTGTGCTTGCATGAGTTTGTGTGCACAGATGCATGCAGGAGTCTGTAGAGGCCAGGAAAGGGCATTGGGTACCATAGAACTGAAGTTACAGATAGTTATGAGCTGCCATGTAGATACTAGGAACCAAACCTGGGACATTTTCAAGAGCAGTATGTGCTCTTAACTGCTGAGCCCAGAGGTGTGTGTTTTTTTTTTTTATAAATTTGTTTTTTTAAATATTTATTATGTATACAATATTCTGTCTACGTACATGCCTGAAGGCCAGAAGAGGGCACCAGACCTCATTACAGATGGCTGTGAGCCACCATGTGGTTGCTGGGAATTGAACTCAGGACCTTTGGAAGAACAGGCAATGCTCTTAACCTCTGAGCCATCTCTCCAGCCCAGAGGTGTGTTTTTATGATGTCTCCTAGGTGATTTCAGACTCCTTGGCTCAAAGAGTCTTCCTGTCTCAGCGTGCTAAGTAATGGACTGCAGGTTTCAGCTACCATGCTTGGGTTTATGTGTCCAGTGTTACAAGCTTTTGTCTCTTCAATTTTTTTTTGTATTTCCATATCCACAAAGAAAAAAATACTGGGAAGAATGGGAAGAGGAAGAATAGTGGGGGTATGCTCAAAGTACATTATGTACCTGGAGGAATAGTCTCTATTAAAACCAGTGAACATATATTCTATGAACATATATCAATAAAATGGGGTATTATGTAATCTTAGGAACCATTATAGTAGAGTAATTATGAACAAGAGTAGCAAGCATGAGCAGTCATGAAGAAGAGCCTAGTCTGCAGCATTGCCATGAGCAGTCATGAAGAAGAGCCTAGTCTGCAGCAAGCATGAGCAGTCATGAAGAAGAGCCTAGTCTGCAGCATTGCCAGCTCTGCCTCTTTTGCTGCCTCAGTTTCCTTATCTGGAAAATAGGAAGGTAAGGTGGCTGTGATCATTAAGTGATTTCTATGCAAAGCACCCCACTTAATGCCTGGCTTGTGGCAGGTGCTCACTACCCAAATCTGTACACACCATGTTTAGAATAGTTAAACTGAAACTAAGAGAGTTATGTTAGGGGGCTGGAGGGAGGGCTCAGTGGTTAAAAGCACTGACTGTTCTCCCAGAGGACCTGGGTTCAATTCCCAGCACCCACATGGCAGCTCACAACTGTTTGTAACTCCAAGATCTGACACCTCCACACAGACACATGCAGACAAAACACCATTGCACATGAAAATAAAGAGAAAAGGAAAGTTGTATTAATTTAAAGCTTAGTTCAACTAATTAATTGAATCAGTTGACAATGATTGGACTGGAGAGATGGCTCAGAGGTTAAGAGAACTGACTGCTGTTCCAGAGGTCCTGAGTTCAATTCCCAGCAACCACATGGTGGCTCACAGCCATCTATAATGAGATCTGGTGCCCAGAACACTCTATACATAATAAATAAATTAAAAAACAAAATGAATAATTAGATTTTGAAAAATTAACAGTTTATTTTACGTTAATTAGTATGTACTTTATGTTAATTAGTAAATGTAAAGATAACTATTTCTGGTGATGTTAGTGACTCAAAGATGATGCTTTGGCTGTTTATATGGGCATGCTTGATTTAAGCAAGATGAATTGTTCATACCACATAGGCAGAATTTTTCTTAAATTGGTCAAGTTACATGCCACCTGCCAGTACATGGGAAAAAAGGGGAGTGACAGAGTTGATGTAGGTAGTGCTAGACATACTTCTAATCGAACATTTGAGTTTTTTTGCAATTTATTTAACAGAAAGGGCTAACTTTTTAAAGGTGACTAAAATTAACTATACAAAAAAGCAGAAACTGATTTATAAAGAGAAAGCCCAAAATGCTACTTTTTGCAGAAAACCCATAGTCCAATTTTATTCAGACCGGAGAAAAGAGAAGTTTCGAATACATTAGAAGAAACTCAGCTGTTGGTTTGGGGTGTTTCAGCTGGAGGCAGGCAGGCAGGCAGGGCCATCTGCTGATGTAGTTGACTTGCTACTACATTGTGTTCTGTTCTCAGAGCACCACAGTTACATTCTAGAACATTCCTTACAGTGTCACTTCACACCACTTCACACCACTTGTTCTTTGGTTAATTGGGCTTCTTAGTCAGTTAAGAAAATGTTCTTTAGTGCTGGGAATCGAATCCAGGTCTCACACATGCTAGGCAATGAGTTACTGCTAATGAGTTACTGCCCAGGAAAGTTGTTTCTGTTCTTGCAGCCTACCTCAGGAGTTTCCCCTGGGATCATGTTGGCCATACCCTTGCCTATAACATCAAGCGAACCTCCGATGCAGGCAGACTAAGTTCAAAAGGTGTAAGTACTTTGTCAGCTTTCAGCAAGGATTCTTTTGTTTGTTTGTTTGTTTTTGCTTTTTCAAGACAGGGTTTCTCTGTAACTTTGGAGCCTGTCCTGGAACTAACTCTTGTGGACCAGGCTGGCCTCAAACTCACAGAGATCCCCCTGCCTCTGCCTCCCGAGTGCTGGGATTAAAGACATTTGCCACCACTGCCTGGCTCAGCAAGGATTCTTGGTCCCAAACAGGAACAATGTTAGTTTGTCTTTGTTCTTATTGTTCTCAGGAGGAAGAGGGTCATCTTTTGTGTTTCACTAAATGACCAGAGTTGGTTTGTTGTTGTTTTAAAGCATTTGCTTATTTATTTATTTATTTATTTATTTATTTATTTATTTATTTATTTATTTATTTATTTTCAAGACAGGGTTTCTCTGTGTGTATCCCTGGTTGTCCTAGAACTCACTCTGTAGACCAGGTTGGTTTCAGACTCACAGAGATCCACCTGCCTCTGCCTCCTGAGCACTGGGATTAAAGGCGTGCGCCACCACCACTTGACTTGCTTTATTTTTTAAATGATGTATATATGTGTCAATATGTGCAAATGAGTAGAGGTTCCCAAGAAATACAGGAATCACAAGAGGTTGTGAGCTACATGGGTCCTGGGAACTCAGGTCCTCCATAAGAGTGGTGGTGCACACCTTTAATCCCACACTCAGGGAGATAGAGGCAGGTGGATCTCTGTAAGTTCAAGGCCAGCCTGGTCTACAGAGTGAGTTCTGCGACAGTCAGAGCTGTTACACAGAGAAACGCTGTCTCAACACATACACACACACACACACACACACACACACACACACACACACACACACACACAGAGTAGTGAATGGGTTCTCTTAACCTCTGAGTCCTCTCTCCAGTCCTATTGGTTTGTTGTTTTGTTTGTTTATTATTTGTTGACAGGGTCCACACTGTGCCACAGGCTGGCCTGAAAGTCATTATGTTGCTTAGGCTGATTTCAATTTGCAACGATCCTCCTACCCCAGTTACCCAAATAGCTAATATTAAAAGGTCCACTACCATGCCAACCCTCTTTTTGTGATTTTGATAGTGAATTTATATTTGTTGATACTTTATCTTGAGACTGTTTTCCACACTTTTGATAGCATTTTAGGTGACTTATCTTGGTATGATTTTTTTTCAGAGTAAATTAGTCTTTTATTGGTTTGGAATATTTATAGTTGCTTCACTAGGGAGAAAGTTGGAAGACTTAAATATCTATAATAACATACGTGGGAGTTTGCCTTTTTAAAATAGAAAATTTAAATTCATCTTTTGCATTATAGTGTCAAAAGTGATGATCTTGGTCTGGGTTGTCTTTCAATGTTCAAAGTTTATTACTTTCTATGGACTGTGAAATCAAAACAAAATTGGTAGGAAGAAAATGAAGACATAGCTGGGCAGTGGTGGTGCATGCCTTTAATCCTACTTAGCAGGCAAGCAGATGTTTGTGAGTTTGAGGCCAGGCTGGTCTACAGAGCAAGTTCCAGAACAGCCAGGGCTACACAGAGAAACCCTGCCTTGAAAAAAATTAACAAAACAAAACAAAAAACCCCCCAAAACCAAACAAAACAAAAAAGACATTTGCTAACTGGTATCTTAAGGTATAGGCATCCATGTAACCCCAAATCTACCTTTGCTTGTGTCTATAAGATGTTATTGATTATTGACTAACAGACACAAAGTGAATGGGTTTCTGCTGCTCCTTTGTCCTGACTTGTTTTATGTCAACTTGACATAAACTAAAATCATCTGTCAGGAGGAAACTTCAGTTGAGAAAATGGCTTCATAAGATTGGGCTGTAGGCAAGCCTGTAGGGTATTTTCTTAGTGATTGATGGGGGATGGCCCAGCCCATTGTGGGATGCTCCATTTGAATTCCTGCTTTGGCTTTCCTCAGTGGTCTGTGACTGTGGATATGTAAGCCAAATCAACTCTTTCTTCCCCAAGTTGCTTTTTGGTCATGGCATTTCATCTCAGCAGTGGTAAGTGACCTTGACTAGACATCCTCTAATGTAGTGGTTCTCAACCTTCTGAATGCTGCGACCCTTTAATACAGTTCCTCATGTTGTGGTGACCCCCCAACTATAAAATTATTTTGTTGCTACTTCATAGATATAATTTTGCTACTGTTATAAATCATAATTTAAATATCTAATATGCAGGTTATCTGATATGTGACCCCTCCAAAGGGGTCATGACCCACAGGTTGAGAACCACTGCTCTAATGGCATAATTTATTTTTGCAGTTTGCATCCTTACTAGTAACCCTAATGTTTGGGAGGCTGAGTAAGAAGTGTCACCATAGGGTGCTAGCCTGGGGTATGTAGCAAGACCTCACATCCAAACAAACAAACAAAAAACCAAGCTCCCCCCTCCAACCAAGAAAGATTTTATTATCATTTTTATCCTTTGTTGTTAAAAGATAAGGAAATGAAGGCAGGACAGAAGTCTCAGAATTCTATTTTACTTTTGATTCTCTAAATTTGCCAAGAAAGGGGGCTTTGTAATGCACTTTGTTCAACAGCTCTATGAGAACCTGTGGCGATGCTGTGCTTGACAGCGCCACACCGTGTGTGGGAGAGTGCTGGGGACGGAAGCTGGTTTCCATACTTTTGCTCCAGATAGCTTAGACTCACCTCACTGTCTATCTTTTTTCCTATATTAAGGGGCAAATTTTGTCTTAACCATAAATAGCATACATTGTTTTCTTCTGCAAGTTTCTCTTGTCTAATTTAGAAGCAAGCAGAATATAAATCATGGAAAAAGAAGTGTCTCTTGTGTAGCTCAGTATTCTATTTGTTTATTTAATTTTTTTTTTGAGACAGGGTTTCTCTGTGTAGCCCTGGCTGTCCTGAAACTTGCTCTGTAGACCAGGCTGGCCTCCAACTCAAGAGATTTGCCTGCCTCTGCCTCTCTAGTGCTGGGTCTAAAGTTGTGCCCAATCACACCTAGCTTCTTGCAGCTCAGCATTAAAGCCAAAACAATGGTCCATGTTTGTCCTAGACCAGCAGCCCAGTAGTCACCATAATTGGTAACATGAACAGTGAGAAGTGAAATTCTTAAATTTTTTGAATTCTTTATTTTTGATGCTTTAAGTCTCTGAATTGCTCCCCCAAAGAAAGGCTTCTGAACACTACCTCCAAAATATGTTCATTTGCTTTCAAATAGTCTCTTGTTTAACTTTTTCTCTCCCAAAGAAAATTCGACCTCTTTTATGGCAGGGGCTGTATTTTACCTATTATTTCCTATCTTTTTTTTTTTTTTTTTGTAAATCTGGCCCCCAAAGGTTTTCAGCTTCTCCAAAATAACACTTCTTGACTGTCTTGTACAGTGGGACTTTGAAACCTCATTCTCGTGAAAACATCTTGGAGTTCTTCTTACGTCATGGAAATTTTAGGTGGAGAAATGGCCAATCTAAGATGACTTAGGGGAGATTACCATCTTTGCAGAAGGATCCTAAGATGTCTTTTTGGATCATTTGCCTTTGGATATCGCCAGATTGCCCCTTATCGCAATGAAAACAGATATAGGAGACTGTACTGTAATTAGCTAATTCTGTCATTCCTGCCAAGCCAGTGAAGGTTCCTCATTGTGAACACATTCTGCTGCCAAGAGCTCAATTGGAACATTGTGCTTATTTATGAGGGGATCTGAGTGTGAACAATTTGGCTTCAAGATTAAATGAGGGACTAGGTTGTATTGATAAACCTGATGTAATATTAGCCTTTTAAGGGGAAATTACAGTCATAAAGAGGAGCTCTCATGTAAAGTGTTGAGCATCAGGCAAAAATCACAGAAATTGAAAACTCTCTTTCATTTACAATAGTTCCTTGCTTTCATTCCTCTTACCTTTTTGAAAAGTGGACAGATGTACTGGAGGCAACTTAGCTCAGTGTGATAAGCAACAGATTGGGACATAGTGCAGAACTAGGTGCACAGTGTTAGGCAGTCCAAGTCAGTGGATGCTTACTACAGATGCGGAACTGTGATGGCAGTCTGTGGGACACAAAGCATCTTCATGAATATATATATATAAATGCATTCAAAGTTCCTAAGCCTTTGTAAAGATAATCTGACAGAGCTGGGCATGCTGGCACACACCTCTGTCTGTGGGGATAGGAGGATCAGGAGTTGGAGGCTCTCCTTAGGTATAGTGACGTATAAGTTCAAGGCCAGCCTTGAACCTATCTCAAAATACCAAAAAGAAAAACATACACATAATAGAAATGAAAATAGATCAGTGAATCATAGGAAATAGAATGAGTGCTTGCTTCGGCAGCACATTTACTAAAATTGGAACAACACAGAGAAAAGATTAGCATGGCCCCTAAGCAGGAATGACTTGCAGATCTGTGAAGTGTTTCATATTTTTTGAGAGTCAAATAAAAGTTATCTGACAGCATATTTTAAACCTGTAATGTATTTCACTAATAGAATTTAAAATAATAGACATTTTATCAAAGTCATTATTTTTTGAAATGTCATTATTAAGGTCAGTTTTTCTCTTCAATTTGTTTTTAATCTAAACTGATTTATCCCATTTTGAATTAAAGTGCCTGAAGGTATATAAGAAAAGAAAATAGAATGAGACAAATGTTGAGCAGGGTTTCCAAGGAATAGGAGAAAATGAGTATTGTTCAGAAAATCAGAGAACTGTGGGGAACAGGGAGCCCTGGGTTCTGAGTTGGCTATGTGTTGTTGGCATGGGCATGGCCAGGTAAAGGATCAAAGGGCCTCAGACCCATGGCAAAGTGGCAAAGCCTAACCCTCGAGTAAGGCTCAGTAATGGCAAAACCTTTCTAGGTTCCTGTGTGGATATTGATAGTGTGGGCAGAAATGTCCACGGGAGCATTCCCCCCGGGTGATTATGACATGAACACTGCTCCCTTACAGAAACTGTTCCTACAAAGGAGGAGCTAGACTCTCCTCTGTGTACCGTAAACCATGCTTCCGTGTTAGCTATATAGCATAAACCCCGCCTCCCTGTTCAATTGTATACCATAAACCCCGCCTCCTCTGTTGGCTGTAAACCATAAATCCCACCTCCCTGTTCATCTGTATAACATGACACCACCTCTGTCATTTCTTTATTCCCGGGCTGCCCCTTGCTCAGGTCAAATCTCTGGAGTTGTGCAGGGCTGTGGCAGAGAATGAAAAGTCTGTCGGCTGTCCCCACCTGTAGTCCCAATTACTTGAGAAGCTCCAATTGCTCACTGGAGCTCAGGCATTTGAGAGTAGCCTGGACAACATAGAAACATCCCATCTCAAAAATAAAGTATAAAGTTTAAGTTGGTTCTAGAAAAGGAGTGCCGTTCTGATGGATGGGAGCAGGCAGGAGTGAGGCCAGCAGGCTCTCACTGTGAGGGATGGTTAGATGTAGGTGCATGCGTTTACTGACATACCAACTTTGTGTGAGGATAGGGTGAACCTGGGGTATTAATAATTATTGAAATACTGATCTCCAAAATATACAAAGAACTCAAGAAACTAGACATTAAAATTCTAAATACCCCAATTAAAAAATGGGGTAAGGATCTGAATAGAGAATTCTCAACAGAGGATGTTTGAATGGCCAAAAGATACTTGAGGTCATGTTCAACTTCCTTAGCAATCAGGGAAATGCAGATCAAAACAACTTTGAGATACCATCTTACACCTGTCAGAATGGCCAAAATCAAAAACACCAAGGATTCCCTATGCTGGAGAGGATGTGGAGTAAGGGGAACTCTCATCCATTGCTGGTGGGAATGCAAACTTGTGCAACC
>PVIU01025984.1:0-22765 GCA_004026605.1 Ondatra zibethicus | reverse complement strand
CCCTTCCCCCGATCCCAACCCCACCCCTACCCCCACCCCCATGCTCCCAAGTTGTGCCCGGCAATCTTGTTTGCTTCCAATTTCCAGGAGGATCTATATATGTTTTTCTTTGGGTTCACCTTGCTATTTGGCTTCTATAGGCTTGTGAACTATAGGCTTAATGTCCTTTGTTTATGGCTAGAGTCCACTAATGAGTGAGTGCATACCATATTCACCTTTTTGGGTCTGGGTTATCTCACTCAGGATAGTGTTTTCTATTTCCATCCATTTGCATGCAAAATTCAAGATGTCATTGTTTTTTACCACTGAGTAGTACTCTAATGTGTATATATTCCACACTTTCTTTATCCATTCTTCCATTGAGGGGCACCTAGGTTGTTTCCAGGTTCTGGCTATTACAAATAATGCTTCTATGAACATAGTTGAAAAAATGCTTTTATAGTATGATTGGGCATCTCTTGGGTATATTCCCAAGAGTGGTGTTGCTGGATCCTGAGGTGGGTTGATTCCCAATTTCCTGAGAAACTGACACTGATTTCCAAAGTGGTTGCACAAGTTTGCATTCCCACCATCAATGGATGAGTGTTCCCCTTACTCCATATCCTCTCCAGCATAGGCTATCATTGGTGTTTTTGATTTTAGCCATTCTGACAGGTGTAAGATGGTATCTCAAAGTTGTTTTGATTTGCATTTCCCTGATCGCTAAGGAAGTTGAACATGACCTTAAGTATCTTTTGGCCATTTGAACTTCTTCTGTTGAGAATTCTCTGTTGAGATCATTACCCCATTTTTTAATTGGGTTATTTAGAATTTTAATGTCTAGTTTCTTGAGTTCTTTATATATTTTGGAGATGAGACCTTTGTCTGATGTGGGGTTGGTGAAGATCTTCTCCCATTCAGTAGGATGCCTTTTTGTCTTAATGACTGTGCCCTTTACTTTTCAGTAGCTTCTCAGTTTGAGGAGGTCCCATTTATTCATTGTTTCTCTTATTGTCTGTGTCACTGGGGTTATACATAGGAAGTGGTCTCCTGTGCCCATGTATTACAGGCTACTTCCCACTTTCTCTTCTATCAGGTTCAGTGTGGTTGGATTTATATTGAGGTCTTTAATCCATTTGGACTTGATTTTTGTGCATGGTGACAGATAAGGATCTATTTTCATTCTCCTACAGGTTGACATCCAGTTATGCCAGCACCATTTGTTAAAGATGCTTTCTTTCTTCCATTGTACAATTTTAGCTTCTTTGTCAAATATGAGGTGTTGATAGGCTTGTGGATTAATATCCGGGTCTTCGATTCGATTCCATTGGTCAATGTCTCTGTTTTTATGCCAATACCAAGCTGTTTTTATTACTGTAGCTCTGTAATAGAGTTTGAAGTCCAGGATGGTAATGCCGCCAGAAGTTCCTTTATTGTATAGGATTGTTTTGGCTATCCTGGATTTTTTGTTTTTCCATATACAGTTGATTATTGTTCTCTCAAGGTCTGTGAAGAATTTTGTTGGAGATTGCATTGAATTTATAGATTGCCTTTGGTAGAACTGCCATTTTTACTATGTTGATCCTATCAATCAAAGAGCATGGGATATCCTTCCATTTTCTGGTGTCCTCTTCAGTTTCTTTCTTCAAAGCCTTAAAGTTCTTGCCAAATAGATCTTTCACTTCCTTGGTTAGTGTTACCCCAAGATACTTTGTTATTTGTGGCTATCGTGAAAGGTGAAGTTTCTCTGATTTCCCTCTCTGCTTCTCTATCCTTTGTGTATAGTAAGGCTACTGATTTTTTTGAGTTGATCTTGTATCCTGCCACATCACTGAAGGTATTTATCAGCTGTAGAAGTTCTTTGGTAGAGTTTTTGGGGTTACTGATATACACTATCATATCATCTGCAAATAATGAAAGTTTGACTTCTTCCTTTCCGATTCGAATCCCCTTGATCTCCTTATGTTGTCTTATTGCTATTGCTAGAACTGAAGCACTATGTTGAAGAGATATGGTGAGAGTGGACAGCCTTGTCTTGTTCCTGATTTTAGTGGAATGGCTTTGAGTTTCTTTCCACTTAATTTGATGTTAGCTGTTGACTTGCTGTATGTTGCTTTTATTATATTTAGATATGGTCTTTGTATCCCTAATTTCTCCAAGACCTTTGTCATAAAGGGGTGTTGAATTTTGTCAAATGCTTTTTCAGCATTTAATGAAATGATCATATGGTTTTTTTCCATAATATGATGGATTACATTGATAGATTTTCATATGTTGAACCATCCCTGCATCTCTGGGATGAAGCCTACTTGATCATAATGAATAATTTTTTGATGTGTTCTTGGATTCGGTTTGCCAGTATTTTATTGAGAATTTTTGCATTGATGTTCATGAGCAAGACTGGTCTGTAATTCTCTTTCTTGGTTGAGTCTTTGTGTGGCTTTGGTATCAGGGCAACTGTAGCTTCATAAAAAGCGTTTGGCAATGACTCTTCTGTTTCTATTATGTGAAATACCTTAAGGAGTATAGGTATCAGCTCTTCTTGGAAGTTCTGGTAAAATTCTGCATTAAAACAATCTGGTCCTGGGCTTTTTTTTTTTTTTGGGAGGTTTTTTATGACAGCTTCTATTAAATTGTTTACCTGGTCTTGATTTAATTTTGGTTTATGGTATTTATCTTTTAAAAATGTCCATTTCTTTTACATTTTCCAGCTTTGTGGCATATAGGCTTTTGTAGTAAGACCTAATGATTCTCTGTATTTCCTCAGTGTCTGTTGTTATGTCCCCCTTTTCATTTCTGATCTTGTTAATTTGCGTGTTCTCTCTCTGCCTTTTGATTAGTTTGGATAGGGGTTTGTCAATCTTGTTGATTTTCTTAAAGAACCAGCTCTTTGTTTCATTCATTCTTTGGATTGTTTTCTGTGTTTCTATTTTGTTGATTTCAGCCCTCAGTTTGATTATTTCCAGTCTTCTACTCCTCCTGGGTGAATCTGCTTTTTTCTTTCTAGCGCTTTCAGCTGTGCTGTTAAGTCTCTAATGTGAGCTTTCTCCGTTTTTTTTGACATGGGCACTTAGTGCTATGAACTTTCCTCTTAGCACTGCTTTCATAGTGTCCCATAGGTTTGAGTATGTTGTGTGTTTATTTTCGTTGAATTCAAGGAAAACTTTAATTTCTTTATTTCTTCCCTGACCCAGGGTGGTTCAGTAGTTGACTGTTCAGTTTCCATGAGTTTGTAGGCTTTCTGGGGGAAGAATTGTTGTTAAATTCTAACTTTATTCCATGGTGATCCGATAAGACACAGGTGGTTACTACAATTTTTTTTGTATCTGTGGAAGTTTGCTTTGTTACCGAGTATGTGATCAATTTTCAAGAAGGTTCCATGAGATGCTGAGAAGGTGGTATATTCTTTCCTATTTGGGTGGAATGTTCTATAGGTGTCTGTTAAATCCATTTGATTCATTGTTTTTATCCTGGAATATCCATCAATGGTGAAAGAAAGCATTGCTGGGTATAGTAATCTGGGCTTGCATCCATGGTGTCTGAGTTTCTGCAGCACATCTATCCAAGACCTCTGGCTTTCATGATTTCCATAGAGAAGTCAGGTGTAATTCTGATAGGTTTACCTTTATATGTTACTTGCTGTATGTTCTGTGTTTTGATTATAATATGGCAAGGGAATTTTATTTTTATCCAGTCTATTCAGTGTTCTATATGCTTCTTGTTCCTTCATAGGAATATCCTTCTTTAGGTTGGGAAAGTTTTCTTCTATAATTTTGTTGAATATATTTTCTGGGCCCTTGAGCTGTAATTCTTCTTCTTCTTCTACCCCTATTATTCTTAGATTTGGTCTTTTCATGGTGTCCCAGATTTCCTGGATGTTTTGTGTTAAGAATTTGTTGGATTTGCTGTTTTCTTTGATCAATGCGTGCATTTCCTCTGTAGTATCTTCTGCGTCTGAGATTCTTTATTCTATCTCTGTGTCTCTTTTTCCAATCATATTTTACTTAAGGTAAGAGCTACTCAACCAAATTATTCAAATATCCAGTTTTTAAAAATGTGTAAATTTCACCAGGAATATGCAGATAATTTGCTCTTCCTAGAATCTGAAGGTGGGCTTCTCTGCAGGTGCGGGCCATCTCCTTCCTCTTCTCTACTCATCTTCAACCCTTCCTCCCTCCTCCCCTGTCCCATCCTTCCACCCTTACTCGTAAGAACACTTGACCCTGCCTCGCCCACAGTTGCTCCATCCCACTGCAGTCCTTCTGATGAAGGCACACAGAGAACAAAAGCGGCTTTCTGCTTTTCTAAGGCACTCTAATAGTTCAGGGCCTCACTCTTCTTGCAACTGTACTTGTGGGCAACACATAGGATGCACTTTTGGAACAAGGACTTAGGTCAAATTGCCTGCATGTACAACTATGAGCAAGCAACATTCAGAACAATACAGGACCCTTGTCACTGTGAGGACTACCTTCTTGGCTTTCTTTGCGTGTTGATGTGCATGGGTTCATATGTGTGTGCTTGATTGTTGTTAGAAGGTGAGTGTGTGCAACCTGTCCCAGCAGGGGATGGTCCAGCATGCTCTTCCTTTTGTCTCTAGCCAGTTGCTCTGCCCTTACCTATAAGAACACCCACACCCTCCCTTGTCCTGCAGATTTTGGACTTGCCAGGCCCCATAATCCTGTAAAGCCCTTGCTTACCTCTCTTGCTACAGGATGGACAGACAGATGATGGATGGATGGATGGATGGATAATATAAATAGATATATAAGGATAGATATAGATAATATCTATAGCTACTGTGGAGAGATATAATAATGTAATATATTCCCATTCTACTGTTCTTTCTTGAGGGCCCTGACATGAACTGGCTACAGAATTGTTGCCACAGACAGTAATGAATAACATTGATAAGGATTTCTCTTTATAAGTCTGCAATTTGGTTAGAGGGTGATCTTGATTGATGTTCTGAATAGACCTGTCACAGAGTACTTCTTTGTCACCCTTACAAGATTTTGATTCCATCTCAGGTCAATAGCAACAGTACCGTGCTATCAAAGATTCCCAGCTGGAGGTGTGTCCACACAAGCCTTTAAGGCTTAGCCTACTTTAAAGGATTGCTGAAGGACTCCAGTAGGCCTGAGCATGGCAAACATGGCGCCGACAGGTTTTGCCTTTTATTCTCCTCCCAGATTCCCTTTATCTTGCTAAACCCTTAGATTTCATTCCTAAAGCTAGATACCAAGGTCTATTCCCTTATTTAGCCAAGTCCTCCTCCTGAAGCTGACCACCAAAGTATTGAAGTCCAGCAATCAAAAGGCCCCTTTTGGCTGCCCTAATCAACCTGTCCAACCAAAAGTCAGGCAGCAGGGAGAAGTGGGGCAGGCTGTAGTGACCCATTGGGTGTAGTGACAGATGCTATATTCAAATGTGTCAAACTGGTTCAGATGATACTGGCATAGCCTCTTCCCCCACAGAGCCCTTGTTTTCTTATCCTTGCTTCTGCAGTTTGTCCCCTCTGAAACTCTGCCAAAGCCAAATACTTTGCTCTTTAGAAGGTATTTGTAGGAGGTGGCATCTACTTTCAGAAATTTCTAAGGAGCTAAGCATGTTAGAAAACAGCTTAACCCACACTATGTAAACCCCTGGTATTTGAAAGTGGGACGGGTAGGCTACTAGCTTTGCAGCACGAATTACCGAAACTGAATGTCTATGGAAGTTTTTGGAGCAGCTGATACAAAAACACAGTGGGCTTTTTGTTTTTATTGTTTAGGTTATTTAGGGGAGTGGGGCTTGGGAGCCTTCTAGAATTTAACAGTGGGATAGGAACAGAATGAGACTTCTACATTAAAGAAAAGAGCTGGCCTATATAAGTTCAGAAGCTCTGTTCTTGAAGACTCAATTGTACCTCATATACCCCTTCAGCAAGGCTACAGTGATTTACCTATGACATCAGTTTGGTGTTCATAGTGGAAGAAATAATTGTATCAGATACAGAGTGGGGAGCCTATGGATTCAGCATGGAAATCCACTATAAACTTCTTCCACCAGGTTCTTAAGAAAAAAATATTTTGTTTTGAGAAGGTAGAGTGAAAGAAACTTGGAGTAGATATCCAGGTTGTTTTATGCCAGAGACCTCTCCACATCACTGGAATGGGGACACCACACAATTTGTAATGATTCCCATCAGATCCCCATGAAAGTCCAGGTACCTGAGAGGATTCCATTCTCCAAGAGGGGCAGTGAAGATTGGACTGGGCTGGAGAGTTGGAAAGGTTTTCTCTTCTCTCATGAGCTGGGAAGAAAACATACAGAATTACCTTCATTGCCTACCAAAGTTTCAGTGGAAACCCATCCCATGAGCTGCAAGGAAGCAAGAGCAGACAGTGACCAGACAGGAAGTGGTTCCAGTGATCCCAGCTGTGTA
Source organism: Ondatra zibethicus (assembly GCA_004026605.1). Classification (NCBI taxonomy): domain Eukaryota; kingdom Metazoa; phylum Chordata; class Mammalia; order Rodentia; family Cricetidae; genus Ondatra; species Ondatra zibethicus. The sequence continues at coordinate 16,359 of PVIU01025984.1, read as the reverse complement.
TCCCAGAGCAAGGAGGAGCACATGCTCTCCAGAGTCTGTCATTGCTGGTGAGCATTTCTATTGGCTAAAACACTGGGCACCAAAGTAGAAAACGGCCATGTTCAAGGCAGGGTGTGGGAAGGAACGGGAAAGCAAGATGGCGCCAGGAGTCCTTGAGATGATCAAATGCTCTTTGATTAGTGGGTTCCCCAGGCATCCTGATTCCATGGCTAAGTCAAGGAGGAATCCAATTCTGTGGCATTACTTAAGAATGAGGAAGTCAGGCATTCCACAAATGGCCTTGACCTTCCCTTCTTCCACACCTCTGCACTTGTGCGTGCCAGTAGTCCTCCTTTCTGGGTGCCAAGGCAGTTGCTTACGGTGAAGTACAAGGGTCTTTCTTTCCACCAAAACAATAAATGAGAATTTAGGGTCATAGAATAACTAAATGTGTGGAAATTAAAAACAAAGCATGGTGAGATCCATTCTAATGAGAGCGTCTGCCTGTGGGAAATTTACAGATGGCTGACCCTTAGAGACAAGTTCATTCTAAATGTTCCCAAATCTGTACTGCCCAGGATGATATTAATATCTGCCAATATCCCCAGACCAAACTCAACACGGGTGACATTCCTAGTTGATTTGAAGACTTGGGAGTATCACCCAAGCATTCCCTCCGGTCCCTAAGGCTCTCAACAGCTGCCTGCTGGCCTGCGTCGATGGCTGTGTTGGAAAGAAAATGAACTTGGTGGGATCAGGTTTTCACATTCGATTACAGTTGAAATTAGGAACAGGAAGGAAGTTAGATATATTGAGCATCAACAAGGAGCCAGGCACTATTCTAGGTTTTAAGAATATGGAACCTAAATTTGAATTTGAAACTGGATGCAAAGTTACATAAAAATAGGCCAGTGAAGATAACTGGTATAAGGATTACAGATGTTTCTGGAGACTCTGAAGACTCCATTGGGGCCTGGAGCAGATGTGGCGGTGGGGGAGGCTGCCCTTTACGTGCCTGTTGTTTCTGTCACTACAGCGCCATGAGGGCTGTTGTCCAGAAGAGTCCAGACAAAGGCTTCTCGTCTGTTTTTAGACATGAAGACATTTGCTAAACTGCTCTGAGAAACGTCCCCTGCTGTGGAAACAGAGGGGCTGTCGATAGATTTCTAAGGAGGGATTATTGTATTATTCTCTCTGCTTGTCCTACTCAGTAAAACGTTCGGGTGTCTTTTTAAGACACATGTAGGATCATTCTTGTTGCGGGCTATGCATATGTATCTGTTTAATTTTAACTCCAGTTCGCCACCAAAAGGCAAGTTCATTTACTCAGAGCCTAGACAGAAGGCTTTCCCAGTCCTGACACCTTGCTTATTTGCTACTTAAAGTCTTTTGGAAAAAAAGAACAGATTTTTGCATTTTGTTCCCTTTCCTATTTCTGGGGGGAAAAAATTAAATCCTAATTTTTAAATCCAACTGTCCTAATTGGAAGAGGTTCTTGATCTATCTCGTTGCAGTCTGTTTATTGCTGGTAACCGGCCAGTGCTCTTGGCCTCTGCTCCATAGAGGATGCTCTCCAACAATGAGCTGAGCCTGTTCCAGAGTGGTTGGGAGACCCACTAGAGCCAAGGAATCTCCATCGAGCCCCAGGTGACACACAGGGGCTTTCTTTTATGGCTCCCCCTGGCTGTTCCGTCATGTTGACATGGCTCACACAGCTTGCATCTGCCCACTCAGGGCTGCCTAGCTCCTCCCTGCTGTTTCCATCATCTGTGTGTGGTTTTAAGATTAAGAATTGGTGTCAACAAGTAACTAGATAGGGCATGGGCCCAGGCCACCTGCAGCCTGCCCTGCTCCCAGGACATGCTAGGCTGAGGACTTGCAAGATAAGAACGTACTAGTGCTATTTACTTTAGCGACACTGCAACTATCTGCAGAAATCACTTTAGCATCGATTTGTTATGGTTTATGGTTTCTGATAGGTTTAGCCATGGTCGCCATTGGCATGGCTGAGCAACTCGGTTCATGGTGGTGGAAGTGCCTGTGAGAGACTGTTTACATGAAGATGGACCAGGAAGCAAGGGATGGGCAGAGAATACAGACAGACCCCAAGGGCCCTTTTCCAATGCCTAGTTCCCATCTCTTGTAGTATCTAAAATTTCTCAAAACAGTGCACCCTGCTGGAGACCAAGGGTTCAGAACATAAATTAGCATAGGACATTTCAGATCCCAACTGTAACTAGGCCTGTTAAAGGCAGAGAGCTCCAACTGGGCAGGGGAGAAGCTTGAGTTGTTTCTCCACCCAGCATGGAAATGTAGCTGACACAGCCATCAGTTGGTTGGCTTAGGGATGGAGAAGCCATTGAGATAACTAGAAGCCAGAGAGAACTAACATATAAACTTGAGACAGGATATATTGGATGGAACTCATTTAAGCAAAGAAGAGGCATGTAATGGGCAGTGTTCAGAGCCAAAAGAGGTTCAGAAAGCCCAGCCAAGAGGCCAGCCTGAGGATGAGGAGAACAAAAAAATAGGTTGGAGTGGAAAATCCATAGTGAGAGAGTAGTTGAAGGGTTTTCTGTTTTGTTTTGGGGGTTTTCGAGACAGAATTTCTCTGTGTAACTGCCCTACCTGTTCTGGAACTCACTTTGTAGGCCAAGCTGGCCTCGAACTCAGAGATCCACCTGTCTCTGCTTCCTGGGTGTTAGGATTAAAGGCGTGTGCCACCACACCCAGCTAGTCGATGGGTTTTGCTTGGGAAGGTCTCCAGTTTCCTTCTATTGTTCATATGGAACATTGTTGTTATTGTAATATAAGAACTTAAAAGTATGGAGCCACTCCAGTCTGACAGCCTGGGGGACGTGTTTGGAGCCTGAATCTAAGATGACAAAGAAGACTTCTAGGTACCATAAAGAATGGGGGCAGCACCCTACTGGCCCCTGGGGGGGGTGTTCAGTGTTTTTAGATGACACATGAATCCTTTGCTATAACTCCTGCAGTTACTGTCATCCTCACTGGCTGCTTCCTTACTTACTTCCTTACTGCTTCCTTCCTTACTGCACATGCCCGTACTACTTGCTAAAACAGTGAGGAGGGACAGACAGGAGTGGGGAAAATCGTAGCTCCTTCATGTTTTGACTATACCTTACCAAAGCCTGGAGAAGAAGAGCTATCGCTGTGCTGCCTGAGATCCTCAGACTTGGAAACGAACGTGGAGGTGGTGCTTCGTTCTCTTCATAAATCACCCAAGAAGTATAATTTGCATTGAAACATAGAGACATGTGTCATCTGTATTCTCCTAAGCATGGGCAAGAGGTGCATGCTCACAGGAAGAGGCTGAGGAGAAGTGGGCCCAGCTGTAGCAGACCTTAAAGGGAACAGAGGCGCCCTTTCTGGAGACAGGGTGCTGATCTCTGTCCCTGTTTGTCCTGGCTGGGGAAGGATTCATAAAGGTCTCCCTCTCCCTCTCCTTCTTCCTCTCCCTCCCCCCCTCAGTTTTGGTTTTTCTGTAGATCAGGCTAGCCTTGAATTCACAGAGCCCCATCTGCTTCTGCTTCCTGAGTGCTGGGATTAAAGACGTGCACCACTACCGTGCAAACAAAAACATCTTGACACACTGACTTGATCTGTGTAGGGACTCTAGATAACACAAATGCAGAGATGAAAATAAAAGACATTGAAGTAAGGGCATTGATGAGAGAGTTGGCAGACTTGGGAGGGAATTAGCTGAACGTAAGGGCAGCAGGGTCAGTGCAGAAGACACTGTAGGGGAAGTAGAGGATCAGGTCAGTACAGAGTGAGGACGGCATGGAGGTGAGCAAGGAATCCATGGAGATATCAAGGAGGCAAAGGAAGTCAGTATTGGGAACACTGGAGTTCTCTAGGATGTCAAAACAATAGACCGTGACCCACGTTCTTAAACAGAATTCAGAGACAGTCCCCCAAATTAAGCAAGACTTGAATCTACTCACTGGATGTTCCTGTACCATTTACCAGGAAGCTTCGCTTTAGCATGGCTTCCACGTGAGATGGAGTCTCTAAAGCTGTTGGACCTATAGGACGCATCATTTGGACAGTGAAGCACAACACATTAAGACATGCGCAAGGAGAACAAAACTCGGGGTGAACTCAGATTTCATCAAAACAGCATTCACCGAGAGAAGAGGACAGAGAAACATTTAGAAGATATTTAAGGAAAGTGCAAAGCAAGAATTTTATATCATCCAAGCTGTTCCACAATTATAAAGGCTATGGAAAAACACTGTGAACACGCACACTCTGCCGGGAAGAGACGCCTTGAACACACAAGAGCTTGGAAGGCAGAGCTCTGAACCCTCCGAGGGGACAACCAGAAAACGAACTTGGACCAACTGAGAAGTGACTTAAGGAAACATTAGCCAAGAGTCTGATTATTAAAAAAAATTGACTAGATATAGGATCAGGGATAATGTAAACTGGTGAGTAGAATTCCTGATAGAAAATCAATCTTTTGTGTCCTGACAAGATAGAAACAATATGACAAAAACCAGGACAAGAGAGTTAAAGATGGCAGGAGCTATAGTAATCAATGCACTGACAAAAATCAAGGACACAGGCAATAATTTAAAGCTGAAGAATCAAATATCAGAGATATACGGTCCATTTTCTGTTACTATAACACAATCCCTGAGGCTGATTAAGTGAATTCTTGAGGGTTCAAGGAATTGTGCAGCAATCAGAGTGGCTCTGGTGAAGAGCTCATGGTGGGTGGCACATGTGACCATAAGGATCAGAAGAGGGGGTCACATCAAGACTTGTCCAGCCTTGTGACTTCCCGCTGGGAATCTCATCATCTAGGGGTACTGCAAAAATTCATAGCACTACCCTGAGGACCAAACTTCTGACACCAGAGCCATTGCAGGACAGGCCACATGGAAACCAGTGCATCACTCAAAATAAAAAATTTATACTAGCAGTATTAACCACAGCAGAGGTGGAAGGAAGAAAAGGAATTATTATTTTTATGCTAATCATCAGAACTGAATTTCCTTCTTTCGGGGTCTGTCTTCCTACTCTTTCTTCTTTTCCCTTCTTCTCTCACGGGATCTGGTGCAGTATGTTGAAAGATTTTACATGACGGTACAGAGAGCAAAATCATGTGACAGATCTTAGATGCACTCATCTACTGTATCATTGAATATAAATCGAGGCACCTATGGGGACAAATGATTTTCAGCCTGTATCATAAAGCAATTTGGTTTAAAAGGCTGAAAAGAGGCACACCAAAGCGGGGGACTCACAAAGGTTGAATTTGGAAAGGATAGGGAGGCATCACAGAGCAGGCCAGTGCTGTCAGTCAACCTGAGAGCCAAAAATAAACAAATAAATAAAGTCGAAAATATGACAGAGAAGGAATTGTTGCAATGTTAAAGGCTCCATTGTATAACAACACTGCCAGCAAATATATAAGCACAAACATATATGAGCGAAACCACTCATAATGTAAAAGAAAAATTACAGAAGCTGGGGGCGGCGTGGGGATGTGACGGCAGCAGGAAGCCTTCCCAATTGTATCAGACTGATGTCAGATTAAACAACAAAACTAAGCAGAGTTAAAGAAAGCTTATTTTGATACATGTCAAGATCTGTATCCTAAAAATGGAGAATTTTCCCCTTTTCAAGGATCCATGGAATATTCGTGAGCACTTATATAATTGCCTATAATGAAAATTTCCATCAATTTATCAAAGTGAAAAGAGTTAAGGGAAAACCCTCCGATCAAAATATAATTAAACTAGATGTTGGTAGTGAATCAAGAGACAGAAAAACATAAATGTTCCTTCAACTAATTTTTTTTTAAGAAAAAATAACTCTCTTAGACAATTGTTACATCAAAAAAAGATATTGTGGGAAAAGAGCTTGAACACCCTGTCTATAGCAGAGGCTGGAGCGCTGGCTTTGGGTTAGGACAGTTTGCTGAGCTTCCAGAGGACTTGAGGTCAGTTCCCAGCACCCCCGCAGGGCAGCTGACAAGGACCTGTAACTCTACTTCCAGGGGTTCTGACTCCTTCTTCTGGCTTCTATAGTTATCTATATATACTCACACAGACACATAAACATCAGTAAAAAGAAAAATCAATCATATTGAAAAGGCTGTTATCAGGCCTGAAAGTGTCCTATGGCAATTGTGGGAGAAGTCACACCCTGAAGGGTTAATGTCAACACAATCCAAGGAAGAGTGAGAATTATTTTAAACATTATCCTTAGTTTCCAATGTTATGATTATTTTAAAATAAAGCCAATTATCAATCATCAACCTAAACATGTTACTATAACTGACTTCTTGCGGCATAATTGATGCAGGGATAACTGCCTATTGTCAACACATGTACTCCGTTGAACTGAGACATAGGTAGCCACCTGTAAACCAGTCACAGGATCAAGACAATGGGCATACTTGTCATGTCCTCTAAAGTTCCCTTCATGCAATTTTGCAATCCGCACCCCCCTTGCCTCTCTCAGGCCTGTCCCCAGCTTATGATCTACTTCCTGTCAATAGGGTTTAGTCTGCAGTTTCAGAATCTAAACACATAGAATAAGTATGTGACTTTGGTCTGGTACGCTTCACTCAGGGTCACTCTTTCGAGATTTACTGGAAATATTTTCAGATGCAATGGAGTGGTGTCTGGGGTGTGCCTCAAAATTGTGTAGAGGCATGTGCAGGTAAAACTAAAGATAAACTCTGAACATGCATCTCTGCTTACGCACGCACAACTCGGTTTGGTTGTAAAGTGGCTGCCATCATACTGAAGAGAAATTATGAACACAAGATATATTATACTATTCTAACAAATGAGTGTTTGGGGTTTTCTAAAAGAAAAAGGTTTTATTTATTTATTTATCATCATTATTATTATTTGTATATGTGTGTGTGCACATGGGGGTGTATGCTGAGGTCAGAGGTCAACCTTAGGTACCCACTTTGTATTTTTGAGACAGGGTCTCTCTCATTGGCTTTGAGTTCTCATTGGCTGGCCAAAGAGCAGCAGAGATCCACCAGCCTCTTCAGAGTTGGGATTACAATGTACACTGCTATGTCTGGCTTTTACAATGACTTCTAAGTATTAAATCCAGGTTTTCATGCTTGCATGGCCAGGCCTTTACCAAGGGAGCCACATTCCCAGGAATGAGAAGACAGTTTTGAAAATAACGTATGCTCACCTTGCTTTTCTTATGCTGCTTTACATAAGCATATATGGCTTATCTTGAATTCTTAACTCTTATTTTTAAAAATAAGTTTTCTTCATTTTGTTCTTCGAGGATTTCGGGTCTACTGAAAAGCAGAGCTAATCTTCCATTTGATTTAAGCTTTTTTTTTTTTGAGTATTGTTTACAAGACATCATGGATACTTATGACCATAGGAGGAGATATGAGTTACCTGGATGAATTTTGTGAAAAATAATGGCTTGTGGGATCAGCACCTGATAAAGAGCAATGTTTCCTGGTAACTGAGGGACTGATTTGCAAACTTGGCAGTCTCATTTCCCAGAGCAGGAAGCATGAGGAAGAATTAAGGCCAGAGGGAGTGAAGATATGTGCTGTCCACGAAATCTGGTGATTTAAGCACAGCAAACACTAAACCAGGATGTGTGCATATTCTACTTTCCCATTAAAATAGTATTTAAGTCTACAACCGTAGTACTTTGAATGTGCCTGATCTCTTTTGATGAAATATTATTTGAAATCACTAAAAGCAAAGAAAACAGAGCAAAAAAATGTACTCAAGCTTTCCTTAGTGCTAATGAGAAATTTCCTGTCCTGGAGAGCTGCTCAGATCTTCTTTCATACAAGTGAATCTATGTCTGCCCTAGTTTCTTCCCTGAGAAAAGTGAACGCCACAATGTGTTTCTCTAGTTCACACACACCAGGCCTGGCTGTCCCTATGTGGATTCGTAGAATGACGGCTGGTGGAGACTGCTACCTTGGAAAGCCTGCCTTCCAGTGTTTTCTAGAGCGTCCTTGGCTTGGCCAAAGCACAAAGGAATGATAGCAGGAAGAAGACAGGCAGAGGCACAACGGGGCTTGCCCTCTAAGAATGCTGGCTTCTGTGCTGGCAGAAGGCCTGCCCTGTGAGTGTGGTTGATAGACTCAGTGACATTCCATTGGAGAAAACTGGTTTTTCCCTTTTCAAGTAGGTTATCAATCGCAGGTAGCATTGGGAACCAGCCACCAAGGCACAGGAAGCCCAAATCAGCCATGTGGGAGACCATGTGGCCTGAATGCAAAGGCCACCCACCCTAGCCTTTCAGTTACCCCACGGTCCCACCAGTCATGTGGATGGAGCCAACCAGCAACCTGACTTTAGGGCCATGAGACACCCTAAACATGACAGAAGAAGCTTCTGACGCCTCCTCAGTTCACTGACTCACGAGATATGAGAAAGCAAAGGTTTCAAGCAGGTCTTGCACAGCCTTCCAGAAGTGAGAGAGTCGGTACACACGTCATTGTGTATAGCTCTGTCTTTGGAAAGTCGGTGTACATTTTCACAGGTAAACCACTGAGTGGGAGGAAACAAGACTTCTATATAAGCTGTTTGCTTTTAGTACCAGGCTAGATTTTTTTAAAAATCTCTCTTGCTCATGAATTTCCTTGTGTAGGAGCAGCTGTCCAACAGATGGCACAGGCAAGGATGCCCAAAAATGGGGATGCTGGAAAGGCCTTTGCATAAAGGATGTTAGTCTGGGTTGAGACGGCTGCCTATGGCTTCTCAGGATGACAGAACCCCATGACAAAGTCAACCATATCCTACAGAGTCCACTCCCCAGGCCCTGCTGAGGACCAGGGCAGCACTAAAGGGAGGAGAAAGCCAGGCCCGGGCACGGCAGCTGCAGAAGAATTGGTCCTGCAGTGAGCCCACCTTGGGTCTGAGACATGCTGGCCTTCAGATGCCAGGTTAGGGGGCAGAGTTAAAGAGCAGATGAAGGGGGCTTCCTCTTACTGGAGCCTGGGAATGCCTCACCATGTGGGCCTGGGCAGCAGCATATGTATAATCCCAGCAGGGCCCCTGCCACAGAAGGGAAAGCCAAAGAGAATGGAATGATTCCATGGGAGCTTTGCCCTTCTGTGTTTTGCAATCGTTTCCTGTGTATATATTCTTCTCCTGAGCGAGTGAACGTGTTCTAGCTCACCGCAGTGGGTGCAAACAGACCCCACCCACCATTTCCTGGGTGTGGGTGCTGTGGGCAGACACCAGAGGAATTTTTAAAAGAAGCTGTGCTATTTAGGGCTTTAGGATCCGCTATCATGCCAAGGCAGCAATATGTCTGCCCATGAGAACTTCCCACCATCCAGCAGAGGAATGCCATTTCCAGGGCTCACATTGAGTCAATGCGCCTTGCTGGCATACTCCTTCTGAGAAATCATTCTGTGATCTCTCTTCCAGTGAATTCCCATCTCAGGGCTGGGGCATGCGCCTCACCTTCTGATGTGATGCTTAGACTCCAGCCAGATTCAGCTCTAAATGGCTCTCGAGTTAGGTTAACGCCAAATGTGGGCAGGGAGGGGATGTTGTTGTCACATCTGCAGGCAAGTGAGACATTTGCCAAGAAGGTTCTAGATTTGCTCGGTTCCTCTGGATCATAAGCTGAAATAGAAAACACAGGAAGTAAGACTTGGTGGCTAGGCAGGATGGCTCTGACCAGCACAGAGCCTGCCTGTGTGCTCACGAAGGAAGTGAGGGGCCATTCGGAGAAGAATGTGGAAGGCTATTTTAGGGGAAGGAAATGGATGTCAGCGGACAAGCTAGAATGGACCTTCAATCATATATACACATATATACATATATAGATATATGTTTGAGAAGTTCAAAAACTCTGAGGCAAAGTCCTATTTTTAGAGCCTATTGTGTGAGGCCAAGCAGAAAAGAGTGGAATGTAATGTTCTTCTGACAATGATTCCCTGCTAAATAGGGGGCGCAGGGTAATGAGGGCAAAAGCAATCACTGTTTTCTGTCCTCCAAATTCAGGGAGTTGGAAACAGAGACTTCTGAAACACCACCCAGTCAAAGGACCAGCTTTTCCTGCCTTTCATCTGAGAACTCCTTCCAGATTGCTTGTGGAGGGGGACAATTTGGCAGCATGGTAGCCCCCGTTTCCCTTTTGTACTTGCACAGGGCCCTCGCTATTTGGTTGAAAGGTCCCAGAGTTCGGTGCACATGAGAACACTGCAGTCAAATGCTGAGTCCCGGTCCAGCCGCAGAGGGTCAATTCTGCTGATCCAGGACCACGAATCTAGATCTTGCTTTATCCATACCCCTGGCAACTGTTTCCAAAAGGTTGGGTTGCCTAGCAGCCAGCGGACCTATCAGCTGTGCTCCTGAGTTGAGGGAGTTTGAGACTTTGGGGATCAAAAGGCACTGGATGTAGGGTTTGGGTAAAGCTAAGTGGTAACAAGTGATGAGACCATGGATCCCAGAGTCCAGCTCTTTGACTGAGAGACTGACCTGAATGATGCTGTGACCACTGTCAGTTAAAACAGTGCTGAGATAAGAGAGGGTGCCCACCCCTCTCTCTCTGTCTCTCTGTCTCTGTCTCTCTGTCTCTGTCTCTCTCTCTGTCTCTGTCTCTGTCTCTCTCTCCCTCTCTCCCTCCCTCCTCACCTCCCTTTGACCACTGCATAACGGGCTTTCTAGCTTCTCTCCTTCAACCATGGCCTCTCAGCTTCTTTTCCTGTGCTTTGGTAAGACACCCTAACAAAAGGAAGTTAGGGCAGAAGGGATGGATTTCAGCTAACAATTCAAGGGTAGAGCGCATCGTAGCGGGGAAAGTCACCACAGCAGGAGCTTCCGGGAGATGGTCACTTGATAGCCATAATCAGGAGTGGAGGGAAAAGCACGTGTGCATGCTTGTGCCCCGCTGACCTCCTTCATTTCATATAGTGGAGGATAGCAACCGGGGGATGAGCACCATCACAGTGGACAGGTCTTCCCGCTTTGGTGAGCCTGATCAAGGTCATCCCCCACAGGCATGGCCAGAAGCCTGTCTCCTATGGAACCAACAATCCTAGACACTACACATGGGACAAGCATGGCTAAACAAAGACGTTACTATAAAATACCTTACGCAGAGATGAGAAGCTTAGCCTGGATGGAGATAGGCACAAAGATGCCATATGTGTGTGGTTCAGTCAGGGTTGGCCAGCCTCTTCCTTGCTGGGCAAGGGACACACAGGCACTGGTATCTGTGCAGACTAGCGGAAACAGGAAGGAAGCAACCACTGCCAGGCATACAGTGAACCTAAAGGGCAAGTAAAAATGCTTTCCTAGTATTCAGATGCTAACAAGGTTCTTTGCCTTCATCACATTGAAGGTCGTTATCAGAAAGAGCTACCAAGTCACACTGTATGATGGCCCTTCCATGACTTCATAAAAGAACTCTAAAAAATGTGTCTTACTGTGATTTCATCCTGACAGCACCAAGCCTTATTTTCCCCCTCAATACTGGATCTCCTGGGAGTATCTTCACCATTCTTTACTCTCTGATGTGGCAAGAAGTCCAGACCACACCCAGGTCTACTGAAGGAGACTCTCCAGTGGGTAGGACCCAGACTCCCTACAGATGCTCTGGTATAGAATGAATGGTGATAAGTAGGATTGGCTGTTCCTATTGTCATTCTTTAGAGGACTGTTCTCCTGTTTGGATCTCTTCCCTCACTGGCTTCATTCTCAGGAAGACTTTATCTAGGGAGTAGGCAAAGATGACCAAAGCCTCAACATCATCCACATTTCCAGAAGCAAGAGCACCCTGTGTAGGGTCATGTGGCCCCTGACCTGTGTCTATGCAGCAGCCGAGGTATGGGTTGCACACTTAGGAATGTGCTGGTTAGCCAGGCTGATCTGGTGCCATCTTTTGGCTGAACACAGCAGAGACAATCACGTGGCAGGAAGGAGAAGCAGAGTCTGTCTGGAGACTAAAAAATCACGTCCACAGCCAATTTGGCCAACTTCCTTCTTGGCACTTTGCACACGTGTGTGCCTCAGGCACTTTCAGACGAGTGCTGAGAGAACACTTTTTTAAAATACCACCAACATCTTACAAGCTGTGTCCCTGTCACCCTCCCTCTCTCCCAAAGAGGAGAGGAGAACATTCTGGCAAGGTATATGCCTACTCAGACTCGCCAGCTCCTTTGCGGAGCTGGGAACTGGTTGAGGGATTCTGATGCCAGAATCAAGCAGTAACTAGACAGCTCCAGTTTGCAGGACTGCCATGGACAGACAGGAGGCAACCCTGCTTTCCCAGCTAGATACAGTGTATTGTTTGGTCCCAAAAGATAGCCCTTCCCCTTTGGGGCATCTCGGAGAATGGTTATCATGCCATGGACACCTTTTAGCAGTTTCTGAACAGGACAAACAATTTCTCCACTGGACATTGGACTGTGTGCTGGCCCAGCTTGGGCAGATCCTCCAGGTTCGCTGGCCATGAGGAAAATGTTGGACTTTCTCTCAGACCTGAAGGCAGTTCCAGCAGTTGGGCTAGATATTACCTGATAATTCATAGAGAAAATAAGCTATTTCATGTAGAGAATTTCCCCCTGCCTCTACTCTTCATCCTCCTGAGAGTTAAAATTTCTAGGACTAGGGAGATGACTTACTCAGTGGGTAAAGTGCTTGCCATGGAAGTATGGAGTCTGGAGTTAAGATCCTAAGCATTCACATAAATGATTTCAGGTAAGGCTGTGTTCTTGTAATCCCAGCAGGAGGGAGATGGAGGTAGGTAGAGGATGCCCGGGGCAAGCTGGTGAGCTCTAGGTTCAGACGAGAGACCCTGACACAATATTTAAGGTATAGAGCAACTGAGAATTTACCCAACTCTACCTTGGACCTCCATACTACACAAACATGTATGTGCACAGACACACACACATACAAACATTTTCACAAACAGGCAAACTTATGTGTGTGCCACACATTCGTGCATGCGTGTGTGCATACACATACACATACAGACAAGAGGGGGGGAGTTAAATGTCTTTGAGGGAAATGCTAAGATCCAAGGTGACCCCTCAGGAAAGTACACACTGAGGGTATATTATATTTTTGTTGTTGTCACTGTTAAAAAGAACCAGAGGTTGGGAACTTTATGAAGAAAAAAGGTTCCTTTGGCTCACAGTTTTGGAGACTGAAAGTCCAAGAGAGAACAACCAAAGCTTCACTTTCTGTGAGGCTGCATTATAACACAGCAGACATGTCATGTTAAAGGCAGGCGCAAAAGGGAGAGACCACATGACTAGACCAGAAGACAGAGAGACCCAGATGTTTTCGTAACAGCTTGTTCTTGAGGACCCTCAACATTCTGCAAGACCAGCATTGATTCCTTTCAAGAGCAGATGCTAGAAACCCTGTGGCCTTATTCCCTCCCACTGGGTCTCCTGTCTAAGAGGTTCCGCCATCTCAATGCTGTCATACTGAAGAGCAAGCTTCCAACACAGGAGTCTTTGGGGGATGGTCAAACCTAGAAGGTCTTTATTTACTAGCCGGCAACTACACTGGGTGTTCAGGACCCCAGTGTAACCCCAAGTCTTTCTTAGGGTAAGCTTTTTGAGCACAAAAACATGTCCTGGGCTGACATACTTCAGTTAACAAGAACAGTTAGCCAGAAGCAGAACTACAGAAGCCAAAAAGCAAGGTTGGTGCATTTAGAGACTTTCCCAGAACTATGGGCTTTGATGGGTTAGGCCTTTGTTTTAGTTTTGGCTGGTGAAATTGTCTATATACTAAGTTTTATAGCCTGAAAGAGAATCTTAGGTCTTGATTTCACCCATCCCACAGTACGTTTCCCATTTCCTAGCCCTCTGGGTTTCCACCCATCTATCCCGGTTATGCTATTACCCTAGAGTGCATTCTGTACTTTCCTAATTTTTCACTATTTTGCTGTGCTATCAAGACTGAACTTTATACAAAGACTCCAAACACTACTTTCAAATCCTTTTGCAGGCTTTCACTTTTATATTATACCTAGCGTGCCTGTCTCTCTATGAATAAACAAATCACTCTCTGAGAGGGAAGAGAGAATGAGTTCGCTTTGTTGTGGGGGTAACTCTTGCTTCCGTGACTGTAGCATGAATACATTTCCACCTTCCTTCTGACAGCAGTGAGAGATGCAAACCACACCCTTCTCCACAGAGATGCAGAATGGGAATGTGCCCCTGAAAAGGCTCACCTGCAAGCTGTCTGCCTAGTGTCTTGGTCCATGGTTTCCAAGGTGACTGACAGGGTGCTGCCGAGCTCTGTCCAAAACTGTAACAGAGAGCGGCAAAGCACAGAGGATCTAGGTAGGCAAGTTGATAATGAACGTGGAAGGAGGAAGGACAGCCTACCGCACATGACTGGCAGGTGACAATGAGAACATCCTGTTTCATCATTGCATCAATTTAGAGATGACATTTAATAGCCTATAACATGTATCTACCTTAAGGGAAAGCACAATATGGCTTGAAAAATTTTAATTCATGGTATTTATTTTCCAAGAAAATTAGAATATTCTAATTATTTAGCAGTCTCACTCTTGGTTAACAAACCACATTGCTAACACCAGCACAAAATGCCCCTACAGCTCCAAATTGCCTATTCACTTAGGGATAGGAGAGAGGGTGTGTGTGTGTGTGTGTGTGTGTGTGTGTGTGTGTGTGTGTGTGTGTGTGTCCATGCAGTTATGTGCATATGTGCATGCAGGTGCATGTGTGTAAGCCAGAGGACCTTCCTCAGCCTTATCTTTTGAATAAATGGGCAGCACCATTCCCTAGGCAGGAGCTCCTAAACAGTGTAAGAGAAGAGAAAGCTAACTGGAAGGGAGGAAGGGAGGGAGGAAAGGAGGGAAGGAAGAAAGAAGAGACAGAGGGAAGGAGGGAGGGAGGGAGGTTGGAAGGGAGAGAAGGAGGGAAGAGGGAGGGACAGACTTGTTTATTTTCTCTCTGCTCCTGACCATGGGTATGAGGTAACTAGTGGCTTGGGTCCCTGCCTTGACTTTTCCGCGATGATGGACTGCCACCTGACACTGACAGCCAAATAGGCCCTCCCCACGTCCGTGTTTCTATTTGTCAGGGCATTTTCATCACAGGGACAGGAATGAATCTAGGACAATTCCATTTTGAAACTTGGATTGAGATAAAGTGTCTGAAAGTCTCCAGGACCCTAAGAAGAAATGTCTGGTGGGCAATTTGAAGTCTGTTTCCCAGGTCTCAGAGGCGAGGTTAGATATTTTGATCATCTTTCAAGCTGCAAGAAGGAAGAGGAGCCTATTGGGAGAGAACAGCAACATGATCAGATGTCCTGATGTAATTCTGGGAGGCTCTTTCCATTTGCACTTCCCTGGAGGAAAAAAAAAAGGCTGGAGAAAGGAGGAGAAAGTCGACCTGAGGAGGGAGTGAGGCTAGAGTTACAAGAGGTTTTCGATCCCTTTTTGCCTTTCCCACCAATTCTTTTCCCTCCTCAGAAACCTCACAGACCTGCAGTCCCCACCTCTGCAGGAATGAAGCCTAGGCAGCCTCTGCATGACTTTCCTTCTTCTGAAGAGGAAATGAGATGGTCTCAACAGGGAGGGGCACAGCAAAGGTCGGCCCAGGGCTGGACAGGAAAGTAATCTGTTAGAACTAACAGGAGGAGGTGATGACATTCCATGAAGAGAGCCCAGAGATGTGATGGAGATGAGACCAAAGGAGTGAGATCTGTGGGACACATTTGTACACAGGCCAATTAGGAAGGGTGTTCAAGATTAAGGTTATGGTCCAAGGGGAAATCAAATGGGGTGGTGGCAGAGAGGGAAGCTATGCCCTGCCAGAGAAGCCTGTCCTGGGTGTCCTTTAGACATCGTATTTACTTTTTACTGTGTGTCTGTGTGCAAATGGGCATGCATTCTATGACACACATGTACAATTTGGAGGGCAACCCTATAAAGTCTTTCTTCCTTCCACCTCGGTGTGGGTTCCAGGGATTGAACTCAGTCGTTAGGCCTGTGTAGCTAGCATCTTTACCCATGGGGCCATCTCACCCTGTTATGGAAAGTTGGTTTTAATGTCAACTTGCCACAAGTTAGAATCACCAGAATAAGAAGCCTCAACTGAAGAACTGTCCCTGTTCTCTTGATTGATGTGGAAAGATCCACCCAGGCTATGGCAGCACCCACTGGTAGCAGATAAAAATCTGGGCAGACAGCCTACAGAATGGGAAAAGATCTTCACTAATCCCACATCAGACAGAGGTCTGATCTCTAAAATATACAAGGAACTCAAGAAATTGGACAACAAAAGAACACATAATCCAATAAAAAAATGGAGCACAGACCTAAACAGAGAACTCTCAACAGAGGAATCTAAAATGGCTGAAAGACACTTAAGGAAATGTTCAACAT
>PVIU01025983.1:0-22753 GCA_004026605.1 Ondatra zibethicus | reverse complement strand
AAGGTGGACATTGGAGAAGGGAATAAGATATCTACATTAAGAGAATCATTTTAGGGTTGGCAAGATACTTGGCCCTGGGGATCCCAGGTGTACACGGGCATGTCCCCAGCTAGGTATTCAGGCAGCAGAGGAGAGGGTGCCAGAACTAGCCTTGTACCATAGTCACATTGATGATTATCTTGATTACCATTATAGAAATGACTTGCCTCTTTGTACACACAAAAGGAGCTGTTACCTCCTACTTCAAAGGCTTTGTGTGAGGGTTAAACAGAAAAGGCATAAAAATTTACAGACTCTGGAGCCATGTAAAGCATCATAATGATCAGTCTGTATTTCCATGACGGGTCCCTGTGGGCCCATGTTTAATGCCATGTGTAGAACATACTACAAAGATGCCAACAAATACAAAATACTTCCTGTGGTGAAACAAAATCTTGCTGGTATTTATTTGTGTTGCTAAATAACATTTAACTAACCTTATTTAATTATTAGAAAAATAAATACATTAAGATATTCAGATCTATTTCATTGTGGGTTTGGAGAATGTCTTGTGAAACTTGGTCTTCATATTTCAAATTGATTTTCTTATTTCCTTGTTTAGTTTTGAATTGAGAATTCAAAGCACTGAGTGAATTCTAACAGATCTTATTAAGGGAATACTGTGCTTAGATTGGAAATCATTATGCACACAGACACTTAAGCTACAGATGCAATCATTCATATCTCTTCACTACACCAACCTTACCATGTGGTTGGTTGCTTTAGTGCTCATGATTATTTAAAAAGAAATCAATGGGGGAAGAGTGCTCTTAAGAGTTTGGAACACACAGCACAAGTCACTGACAAAATCACTTAAGACACGTTCCTGTCGCTGTAGCATCCACATCATCTAAGAATAACTACATGTTAGAAAATGAAAGCCTTGTTGGAGTTTATAAATGCTCCCTACAGTGGCACATTAAGATAGCTGTTGCTCACATTATGTAGGTAGGAATTACCAAATTACAGCTTTGAAGATTTGTTTTTATTAAAAATTTTAAATTATGTGTATACGCACATCTCTATACGTGGGTGTTGTAATTTATTTAAAAATGGTGGGAGGAAGTCATGCCACGCAACAAGGCTCACATAGGTTTATTGGAAGAGGAGGGAGAAGGGGCAGAGAAGGGGACAGAGAGGGGGCAGAGAGGGAGCCAGAGACCGGTCCCTGGAAACAAGAGTGATGGAAGAGAAAGAAAGAGAAGGACATCCTGTCAGGATCCCGAGGGCAGGCCAGTGCAGATGCCTGAATACTGACATTGAGTATGTACAGGTGCAAATGGGTATATAAGAACGCACCAGATTCCCTGGAGCAGGAACGACAGGTGGTTGTGAACCACCAGATTGGATGCTGAAAACCATGCTTGAGTCCTCTGCAACAGTAGGAAATGCTCTTAACTGCTGAGCTTTATTTTAGTAATGAAAGCATCAGTATTGTTTTCTTCAATGATTCCAAATTATGAATCTAATGAATCCTTTAGATTTTTACCTTATAAATTAGTAAGAAATTAATGAAAAATTGAACATTTGTACAGTTTTGAGATTGTTTGTTATATATATTTGTGTGTGTGTGTGTGTGCGTGTGCATGTGCGTGTCTTCCAATGTGGCTGTCAGAGATATTTTTTGTTTGGTTTTGATTTTAGCTATCTCTAAGATTATTTTTATTTCAAAACATAAACTTATATTATATAAATGAATGAAGAAATTTTAGGAACAGAAAAATCCTTTAAATTAGTTAGTGGCTCAAATCTTTAATCTACTTTTATCAATTAGTAGGAAGCCAATCCTTTAAAGAAATATGTATTTCTTGTATTTAAGACAAAAGGTTCAAGTAAATAAAAATCAAGAGGACTAAAGAAAATGTATTAAAATTTCAGAGTAACAGAAATATTCCCACTAAATAACTGGTAACAACATGAGAAAAGCAATCACCTTCATATCATACTATTAATGCTTAGATTAGTAAGGAGATCAAGGACAATGATGTTTTCAGTGGGGAAATATGTGTGTGCTGGTTCACCATCATGGCATCTCCCCTGAGAGAGGACTCAGCTGCTGGAAGGTACTCAGATGAACAGAATGTTCCTGGTGGGAGGTGAACCTGCAACAATTTAGGCCTGAGCCACAAGGCTCAAATGCCCCAAATATTTACATCATGAATGTGACATGAGCTATAAATACACTGCAAATCAAACTACCAATGAACAGGGGGAGTTCTGATAGAGAAAGTATCTTTCAATCAAAATTTCAATGGAGAAGTGAACTTGTTTGAGTGGAAAAAGAAAAGCCAGTCATTAAGATGATCAATGATAGTTTTTGAAAAATTGTTTTATTGTATTAGCAAGCTGCAGGGATTTTGCATTTTGCATGCAGAACTAATTACTGAGTGTACTAAAAATTAGAGACATTTATTTAGACGCAAAAACTTCAAAGCTTATTAAAAGAGCAATACTCACTTTCTTACTATGTCACAAAATGAGGCCAGGCGCTTGTTACTCCCTTGGGGTACTTCAACTATTTGAATGGGACAACCAACTGTCTGGAAGTAAAAATTATTAAATTAATACAGCTCAATACAGAGACAATATCAACATGTTTATGTAATTTTATTATCTTCTGAAGATCAGTTTGGATTTAATTCACCTTTTGAATTCTATTGAAGAAATATTTACATATAGAAAATATATAGAACTTAGGTATACAATTTTAGTTTTCAAGAATGCATGCATCACTGTTATCAATAACTAAGGAAATATTGAACAATGCTGTCTTCTTTTGGGGGGACCTAGCGTTTACTTAATGGGTTATAGAGGAGAAAGGGCAAGGGGAAGGGGAGAAGGGGGAAGAAGAGAGAAAGGCAGAGAAAGAGGGGGTAGAGGGAAGGGGAACAATGCTGTCTTCTTAAAAGTTTCCCCATATCTCTGTTAGATTTTGCTACCCACCCATTTGTAATTACCAAGGTTTAGATTTCTAAATTAGTTACAAATGTTTTTTGTTGGCTTCTGCTACTAAGTGATGCATCTTTTTAAAACATCTTCCTGTTGTCTTCTACCAGTAGGTCCATTGTTTAAACCACTGAGCATTGGCATTCTATTGTATAGCTATCCCATCATTCCTTTGGTCCCTTTCCTCCTGGTGGTCATTTGAATTGTTGATAGCTTTTTGAAACTATGAAGAAATCATCATTCCATGTCTTAGTGCCTTTGTTGCCATATGTTTAATATGTTCATAATATATGAATTAAACTTTCAGTTAGAGGGTGCCTATGTGACTACTTTTAAATTACTTTGCCTTATATATTTGGAAGCTCTATTATCAATTGTGTACACATTAAATTTCTTATCTCTTTCTGATGGACTCTTTTGCCATTACAACATGATTTCTTTTAACTCTAGCAATACTGTCTTAAATCATATTTTGCTGGTATTAGAACCACAGCAATCATCCTTTTCAGGCTGAGAGTTACACCCTTGGATATTTTCCTTTTTAATCTATCTGTCAAGGTAATACTTTTCTAACAGCAATTGTGCCTTTATGTTCTTTAAATCCAGTGTATTATTTTCTGTTTATTGTTTGGACTTTTCAGTGTATGCACATTTAATATACTTATGAAAATGATTTGATTTCAGGTCATCATGTTTTAATGTGTGTTTTTAATTTTACCGTTTCTTTTTCTCTTCTTCAGTTTTATTTAATTTTCTATTTATCTCTTGGTTCAATATAATGTCATCAGTAAATTATCCCACTGTCTTGGCTCCCAATATCTCTGACTCCCCTTATCTCTGACTCCCACTGTCTCTGACTCCAACTGCCTCTGAATCCCACTGCCTCTGGTGCCAATTTCTTCTGTTTCCACTCTCTAACTCTCACTGTCTCTAGGTCTGTTACCAATGGCTCCTACTGCCTCTGGTTCTATTCTCTGGTTCCCTTTGTCTCTAGTTCCACTGTCTCTGACTCCCACCCCTCTGATGAGAAGTTTCACTCCATCAGATGGTTGCCAAACTCCCTGAAATCACTTTCCAACTCCTTGTAAAACTCTTCTCTCATTTTGACTTTAACTATTTGAATGTCATTTGCCTATATTTGGATGAATTGCATTTATTTGCAATTTATTGCTTCCTTGACTCTATAATTAGTTATTTTCAACTAACTTGAGAAATTGTCTCAATATTATCTCAAGTCTTCCAAATAACAACTCATACTTATCCAAGACATAATAAATCCCCAGAGACTTTAAATCCCCACCCACTGCATAGCTTCCTCTTTGACAACACAACATCCAACAAATCCAAGCTGCTTCTGAAACCTGTAGCTGACTGCCCTGCTTTGCTCTCCAACTCCACTAGACTGCACAGCTGCAAGGAGCTGCCCTTCAGGCACAGACTCAGATACTGGCAGCTCTTAGGGAATCTGTGTACTCTCCTGACTGTTGTCTAAAGCCTGAATTCAGCAGCTTGTATAACTTTGTCTAATGTTCACAATTTTATAACAGTGGGGATTTTTTGATGTAGGATGTCCTTCTGTATATCTGTTGCTTTTATTGGTTGATGAATAAAGCTTTTTTGGTCAATGGTTTAGCAGAGCAAAGCCAGGTGGGAAATCTGAACAGAGATATGTATAGAGAGAGTAGGCGGAGTCAGGAAGATACCATGTAGCTGCCAAAGGAGACAGACACCAGAACCTTACCTGGTAAGCCACAGCCTTGTGGCGATACACAGATAAATAGAAATGGGTTAATTTAATATGTAAGAGTTAGTTAATAACAATCCTGAGCTAATATGCTGAACAGTTGTAATTAATACAGTTTCTGTGTGATTTTTCAGGTCTGGGTGGCCGGGAAATGAAAGAGCAGTCTCCTTCTACAAAATATGCTGATTATTGTACTGTCATGATAAGAATTAGATATCCTTAAGATATACTCAGTTTTCATTCAGATAATTTAAGATGGCATTTCTTATGCAATGACCTTCTTGAAGAGTTAGGTATTCTTTTATTCATATCTGTTGTTTTACCCTGTTGCTGTTTGTTTATCAGCAGGTCAGTTTGAGTCACATCCCCAAATTCAAGAAATCTATTTTTATTACCCTAAATTCTTTCCTTTCAACATATCAAAGTATTATTTAATAAAACTTTTTGGTTCCTCCTATATATTGTTACTGCAGCGGTCTCTCTCTCTCTTTCTCTCTCTCTCTCTTCCTTCTCCTGTGTGCCTGTGGGTGTATATGGGTGTGTGTGCATATGTATGTATGTGTGTATATATTTGCATGTATGAGTGTGTATGTGTGTGTGTATATATTTGTGGGTATGAGTGTGCATGTATGTGTGTGTTTTGTATATGAGTGTAGGGGGGACAGAGACAGATGTTAGGTGATTTCCTCCATCAGTTCTTCACATCCTATATTGATGGTCACTCCAGTGAGTGACCTGTAACTCATGTGTTTGGCTTGACTGGATGACTAGAAATCTAGAGATCTGCCTTTCTCTGCCTCCCCAGTACAGGGATTGTAGATTCATGCCATCATGCCTAGCTTTTTATGTGGTTGCTGGGGATCCCAAGTCCTCAAGTTTATGTGCCATCTCTTTAGCCTCCTCTTTCTTCTTTATTGTGGTCTACTTTTGGCTTTATTGGTGTCTAGACACCATAAGCAAAGAAGTCTTTAAACACAATGCAAGAACTCTATGGTTATTGTAGTGACCATAAAGTAATCAAAGAAAGGATTAGCATCAATTGTACAGTAATGACTTCATTTCCTACTTTTGTCTGGTTCTTAAGCAACTTTCCTGCCAATCAAATAATATAGGAGCTTTCGTGTATAAGAACATTTCCCTTTGCAGATAAAGATAATAAGATTTTAAATCATCATAGTGAGACACAAATGATAAATGCAATGAAATGTATGTGTATTTTCATAAAATAGGAAGAATAGGTAAATGCCACCAGCTAAACTTCAAGCTATATTTTTACCCATTAAAATGTATTATTTAAAGGTTATTTATTTATTAAATACGTATCAGTGCTCTGTCTGCATATACACCTGCATGCCTGAAGAGGGCATCAAATCCTATTATAGATGGTTACAGCAACTGGTTCTGTAAATTGAACTCAGGGCCTTTAGAAGAGCAGTCAGTGTTCTTCACCACTGAGCCATCTCTATTCCTTCTGCTAAAAAGTACTAGTATATGCTAATATAACATACTATCATAGGCTATACTAATATAACATATTAATAGGTTTGTTGAAGTGGGAACTTGAAAAATGAAAGAAGTGTACTTCTTTATATTACAATAGTTTTTAATTTAAAAACGTGGAATTTTTGAAAATAAATAAAATATTCTAAATAATACTAATAGATTTTCCTACTTGAGATTATTTAACTTTATTATCAATTAATCCGATCCTTTACTGAGCGATCGTTTCCATGTTCATGTGTATTGCACATACCTCCACATTTTCCAGCGATGTGCTCTCCCATGCCCTGGGTAGAAGGGGGTCTTTAGAGGACATCAGAGAAGGTTCCACGAGGATCACATCTCCACTTCCTTTGGGGTCTCTATTGAGTATGGAGTCCACTGAGTAGGATGAATAATGAGGGAGGATGCAGCTTTCAAGTTCTCTATGGCAGTTATGATGTTCATTTCCTGATTGTCTTTGTGGATTACATTTATCCAGGCTGATAGATGATGGAGATAGGGTATTAAACCTGGGATCCTCAGCACCGTGATATTTATCTGTGAGATTTCTCCAGGAGTCTCCCTCATCTGTGATCTGATGAGTAGGTAATACAGTGGGATTAAAACCAATGACTGATGCTTTCCGAAATGGAAATTGGGAGATGTCAGGGCTCGGAGGAGTGAATTCATTCAAGTGTCTTGGATGTGCACCTTGGATGAATTGCCATTTTGAACCCAAGTTTGGTGCATTTGGCATGAAAAGGGGACTTTCTTCTTTTTCACTCTCACACAGTGGGTTTTTATTATTGATCTCTTCCACTAGCTCATCAAAGCCCAGTTTGACCTGGTGGGAAGAGAGGCACTGGTTTGCATGGCGAAAGTGTTGGTGATCATATCGATCTTCCTGTGGGTCAATGTAATTTGGGTCTCTTGGCCAACTATATGCCATTTTTGATTTTGTGCAACTGAGATTTTCTTGGTCCCAAATATTTTCTAGATGTTATAAAAGGAATTTACAAATTTTCCTAGAAAAAGGAAACAAAACTGTCTTTAGTGACAAAGTCACTTACAGAAAAGAATCATGTTGAATAAATATACAAATGCTTGGCTTGTTCACTTTGATGGAAAGAGACTTTCTTGAGTACTAAAGTAGTCCATGAGGACCAATGCGTGGGGAATCTGAAGGAGATTATTGACTTTGGCTTGACTCATAATATTTGTTTGAGAGAAAACTGGGTCTTCCTTAATTCTGGTGTGCTTCTTTCTAAACATTACTTTGCATGTATGTGAACCACTTGAGGACCTGGTACTGAGGATGTAAGAAGAGGGCAACAGGATCCCCAGAACTTGAGTTACAGATAGTTGTGAGCCACTACGTGGGAACTGAGAACTAAACCACAGTCTTCTGCAAAGGCACAGGCGGTGCTTCTAAGCCCTTAGCCATTCCTCCTCCCACATGCTTCTTTAGTCCATACAAAACCCATCTTCCCCTTGAACTTGACTGCTCTTTTGAGACCAGTGTTTCCTGAGCCATTCAGCTTTCTATGTGAACGCTAGCATGTTAATGCTAGTGGTAGCTAAACTGTCTTTTCATTATTAACCATTATCCCATTCCTCTGAGCAGTCTTAATTCCCTCCCACTCCGACATCGGGTTACCAATCATCTTACAATAGTTAGCTAGAGACTTTCCACTCCAAAACTCCTTAAATTTAAGTAATTGCAAATTCTTTGGTTCACTTATCTAGAACTACTTCCATTAAACTCATTAATGAGTTTCATGCCATTAAACTTAAGAGATTTTGCTCTTTTGAGAAAGCTCTGGTCCTGTGCAGCATTTGGTATGCACTTTCCATCCTTCCTTTGTAGAGCCTTGCTGATATTTTGGCTTGCTGCTGAGAACCACACTCTAAATTTCTCCTATTTGTTATTTCTCATATATTCCTTTGTCAATTCATTATTTTCTCTTTGATCCTTTTCATAGTTTATTTTCTCCTGAGTTATTGTTTCACTGTAGGTTTTTTCATTCTGTTTATGATCTAGAGATTTATTTTACATTTATCTTTGTATATGTGTGTCTGTGCATGGGTATGTGTGAGGGTATCTGCAGAGGTCAGAAGAGAACATCATATCTCCTACAGCTGAAGTTGCAGGCACTCTTGGGCCACCTGGTTCTAGGGACTAAACCTGGCCTTTGGCAAGGGCAACAAACACTCTAAGTCACTGAGACATCTCAGCAGCTCTATTCTGTGGTTTAAATTATCATCCATGTCCCATGACTTCACCAAGGACTACTGAACCTGCTTAGTGTTTCCATTCAATCTATTTTTACTGTGGTATCATTCACATGAAGTCTAAAAATACTCATACTACTTTGTAGTATTAAAAGTCAGGATAATTAATTTTTCTGTTTTTGGCCAGTTGTTATTCGTGTCCACCTGTTATGCCTAAATAGACTTGGTAGAATCAGTTTTTAACTTCCTAACTTGATAAAACTTAAAATCCATCAGAACCCGTCCACTGCAAATCTTTCAGGTATAACATTGTTTAGTTAAGATGTCAGTGACGACTTTACCAGTGCACTAATTTGGTATTTGACTACATTTTCATTATAAAATAAATTAATTTAGTTGCTTAGTAAATTTCAATTACCTAAGATTCAACTTGTATTCCATTGTTCTCTATGGCACAAAATGTCCCCATCCTGCACCCATTCCTTAAAGCAGACACTGAGGTTTGATTGTTGAATCTTCTCTCTCCTTTTTTCTCCTATATTCGATATCCAGAGATCCGCCAGTTAGTTTCTCAAATGAATACATCTTGAGTCTACTGTCTACTGTGTACCACTCCTCACTTCTAAGTCAAAATCCACTGGTATACACTGCCTCCTGTATACCCCTCCTCACTGCTAATTCAAAATCACCAGCTTCCACCTGAAATATATAACTCTCAAACTGCTTCTGTATTTTCTGCAACCCATTTTGGTCCTCATTTTCTTTCATATTATAATGTTTTATTTCAGATACTGACTGCATATTTCCATGGTTACAGATTTTTTAGTGGTTTTTCCACATTAAGTCCCTACATGACCTGGCTCTGCACTCATTCTCCGCTCACATTATCCCATCAATTGTCCTCTTATGCAGTACACATGGCAGCCTCCAGAACCCTGGGATGGATTGGTTTTTATTGCTCTTGATGGTATTTCTCTGGGTTAGTCACCTTCCTGACTGGACTGGTCTTTCTCACTATAGTTATTAATCAAGGCTTAGTTGAACTGAACTGTGCGTGTGTGTGTGTGTGTGTGTGTGTGTATGTGTACATATGTTTGTCTCATCTGACTCTTTAATCCACACAGCTCTCCAATTCACAGAGGTATTCTTTACTCATCCAAGATTATAGGCATGAGACACCATGTTTATATTATTTCTTCCAAAAAAAAATTCCAGACTGGATTAGGTTACAGCGCCTCTTCTACATTTTTCTTCTCTTATGGCATGTATCACACTCTTAATAGTATTTAACATTTCCCCTTTCACCGCTACCATCAGCTCTTTTACTTTTCTCATTTATCACTCAGTAGTGAGCATGTTTCTTTATTGAAAGCCATGCTAATTTGTATTGGTTAGTGTATTGATTTGGTGAATTTTAAAAAAATACAGAATCAAGATATACGAGAAGGAAAATGAAATGAGCTTGGGATTCATCCCTTTTTACCAAGTAAATATGGTATGCTTTTGATAGCTAACATCTAGATCTTCTCAGCTGAGAGACTCTAGAGTCTTCTGGACCTCATGGCATGCTTCTGAGAGATTACCTTGGATGTGCTAATTGATGGGATGCCCCTCCTACGTAGGGTGGGGCCATCCCATAAATGGATTATTGGACTATATAACTGGAGGGAGGTAGTCCACAAGCAGGATCCACTTACCCTTCTCTATTTCTTTTCGTGGATGCTCTGTGACAAGTTGCTTTAAAGGTCTGTTGCCTTGTCTTACCCATCATGCTGCACTGTACTTTGAACTGTGAGCTAAGACCAACTCAATACTCTATCAATATTTTATAAAATGGAAAATTGCCCTCATTTTATTCATTTTAAAGATTTTTAAAAAATCATTTAGCTAATGATTTATATTGATAATACTCTACACACTCACAAGTGATTGAATTGATGAATTTGGGAAGATTTTCAAGAGATTTTTAAAAAGCACACTGAGTAAAATAGTAAATAGAAAAGTTTAAAAGTTTGTGTAGGGCTGGAGAAATGGCTCAGCAGCTGAGAGTACTGGCAATTCTTGTAGATGACCAAGCTTCAGTTCCCTGGACCCACTAACAGTTCACAACTGTCTAAAATTTCAGTTCCAGGGTTTCTGATGCCTTTTTCTGGTCTCCACAGGTACTGGATGCTCATTATACACAGATCTACACACAGGAAAATCCTCATACAAGTAAGAAAAAAATAATAAAATATCAATAAGTATCAAAATATTATTTAAAATTCTTCTAAAATTTGAGCTACATAGACACATGTCCTCCTTTCAAGAACCGACATTTTTAAAACTTCCTTTTTTATTTTAGTGACGAGTGTGTTTTATTTCAATATAGTGCACTTTTTCATTTCTCTGTCATAAAGTCAAAATTTTCAAGCAGTTGAACCTTTGGCTTTGCCAGCCTGACCCACAGGTCTTCCCTAACTGGTGACCCATTACTCCTTATTCTATGAGGAGAATTGTGGCAATGGTAACTCTGTGTAACCAACTGTTCATCTCACATTGCCAGAGGTCAGACTTATAGATGGGTAATTACCTGGGCTCAAAGAGAAATCAAAGTCAAAATAGGCTCTATTAAGGCAAGAGCAGCCCTGACTGTGGTCTCTCTTCCTCCATATGCACAAAGGTGACAATATTATCTAAACAGCTCTAGTGCTTAGAATATAAACATAAATGATATTTTCTCAAAAGTACACAAAATAAAAAGGACCTTTTTGAAGATGTCAGTTCTTGTTCCCAAATGTTCTGGGTGTACTTGTTACTTAAAAGGACAACACTTAGAAGATATGCAGAGTCTAAGCAATGGGTTGTCTTGGGTTCACACAAACTCTATACATAGAAAACAGATCCATTTTTCAGATTATACATAAGTAGAAGAGAAAGCGAATGAGGATTATATGAGCACAGAGCACAGCAAAGGTACCTCAGCTAATCCATCTGCACTTTCAGAATGATGAAGAGAAATATGGAACTATCACAGCTAACGTGGTTTCTGAGAAGACTTTGAGATGGAGGATTGATTGGCAACCCTGGAGCCCTTTATCTGCCACGTTAAGCTTGTGCAGGTATCATCAGATACAAACAAAACCTTCAGACTTTAACCTTACAGAGGTCTCATCTTCAATGCAATCTGCTGTATGTCATCTCTCTTTATAATATAGTGTATGTTTACAGTGTTCTTAATATTTGTACAGCATGCGTGTTCTTTATAGCACTCTACTTTTAACTTCTAATTAGAAACTGAATAATACAGTAAACATTGCAAACTCTCCTAGTATTTTCACCTAAGCGAAGACAAAGGTCATCAGAGAACAGTTTCTGCTGTTATTTTCACAAATCATACATTTCCTTGATCTTGGTTGGTCCTACAGAAATCTCACTTCCTTTTTGACTCCCTAAAGCTTCTCATGTCTGAATGATTGACGGCTCTCACTCTTTTGGAAAGATAATGACTTGACTCAAAGCAATTTATATCCTCACACATGTGTACCAGGCTTTTCCTTTTGGGTTGCCAACCAGCTCCCAAATCATGACACAGAGACTTAGTTTTAAATGATTGGCCTAGCTTAGGCACATTTCTGGCTACTGATTTTAACTTATAACTAGTTTCTCCTTATCTACCTTTTGCCTCATGGTTTATTACCTCTCTTCTATTTATCTTACTTCTACTGCTTCTCTATGTCTATCTGGCTGGTAGTTGCTGTCTTCCTGGCTTCTTGCCCTGGATGTGTCCCTCTTTCTTTTCTCCTTCTTCTTTCATTTTTCCCTTTGCTCCACAGCCTAGATTTCTCCTCCCTATTTATTCTCTCTGCCCACCATCCCTGCCTAGTCTTTCTCCTGCCTAGCTATGGGTCTTTCAGGTCTTTATTAGACCAATCAGTGCCTTACACAGGCAGGGTGAAACAAATACAACGTATCTTTACATAATTAAACACATATCCTTACATCATTAAATAAATGCAGCATAAACAAAAGTAAAACACCTTTACATAGTTAGTAATGTTCTGCAGCATAAACAAACATAACATATCTTTGCCTAGTTAAAATAATCCTCTACAACACACATGTACTTCCCAGATTGTACATTTATTTATTTTCATCATTTTTCAAACATTTTAGGTCAAGCACTAAAAATACAAAAACAGAAAATGTAAAATGAAGCTCTTGCTTTCCAATAACACAAAGACTCAAATTTACAATTAAACTAAGTATGGTAGAGTTATACTAACAGACAGTAGGGACAGTAGTTTCTTGGTGGTGGGTACAGATAATACTGGAAAGCCAATTTTTCTTGAAAGAGTAAAATTTAAGAGAGTATTTGAGGCTTACGTATTAGATGTGTTATTGTTTATCAGCTTTAACACCTCAGAGATAATTTAACCAATGTCATGGGATCTGGTTTCAATGACTTTCTAGGATATACTGTTGGGACAGTAATTATTTTTTTCTTTAAATATGTCTTACCAGTGAATAGGCATATAAAGACAGCCTTCAGCTGTATGTAAGCTTTGGGAGATAATCTTGAGGGTTGCCTGTTTCATGCCAGCTAAGAGTCAGAAAGTACAGTTGCATCCTGATAGCTCTGGTGAGGGGCACATGTTGCAGCTGCTTATATACAGCCAAGCAGTGCTGGACAATCCTGCCGTAGAAAGTCTCAGGACAAAAAGAGCATGAAGCAGTCGAAGCAACTGTTTCCATTTGAAAAACAACCTCTTCCCCTACACACACACTTTTGTTATCGAATGGCCTTGTAATAGATGAGGGAGCTAAAGGATTATTTCCAACAATTTATTTGATGTTCAGAGATATATTTTACATTAAAACCATTCATGGAAGCAATAGGATTAGTCATAAAAGCCTCAGTCTGTAGAGCTTCAGGAATATAGAATTCTCAGTTTAATGGAATGAAAAAAAAATGAACTTTCTAGGTAGGATTGAGATGTCGAAGAGAAGGCTGTTTTTTGAGAAAAGGGTGATGTGGGATTCCCCTCTATGTGCTGTGATTGTCATTGGTTAATAAAGAAACTGTCTTGGGCCTGTGCAGAGCAGAATAGAAGTAGGCAGAGAAAACTGAACTGAATGCTGGGAGAAAGGAGGCGGAATCAGGAGAAGCCATGGAGCCCCAACAGAGACAGACACCAGACAGAAACTTGCTGGTAAGCCACAGCCACATGGTGATACACAGATTAATAAGAATGGGTTAAACTAAGATGTAAGAGCTAACCAATAAGAAGCTAGAGCTAATAGGCCAAACAGTGATTTAATTAATACAGTTCTGTTTAGTTATTTTGGGGCTGAACAGACAAGCGGCTTCTTACAACAAGAAGGTGTTAATTTTGCAAGGCCATAAGGAAAACTGGAGGACACACAAAAGGAGGAAAAGGAGAAGATGGAGGAGGTGTAAAGCGCAGAATGAGAAAGCAGAAACAAATGAAGAAAGACGATCATGTCAGGAGAAACTGCTACAAGCAGACCTAAGTGCTGAGTCATGGAGTAAGAAACACCAACACAGTTTTAAAACACCCTAGGAATGGCTGTGTTGCCAGACATTGACAAGAACAAACTGTACAAGGGAGTGGAGATCTGAGACACGCTGTAGTTAAGAGAAGGAAACTGATGAAGAACCTAAAATGATAATTGGAGCCCCTCATATTGCTCTGGATATGGCAGACATGCTACTCCTGAGGTTTGGCTTCCAGACAATCAAGGAGACAGTGATATATCAATGCAAATACAGCGGGGAGTTGGTGAGCACACCTGCTGTTGGTAATGACTGTAGTGCAGATTGTGAGGCTACAGAAATAGGGGCTTATATTATCTCATGTCTTCGGATGTGTGGTATAAGGCCTATGTCTGGTGATGGACTTCCCACAGGAAAACTCCCTAGAACAAAATAGCTAAGTAAAGGTTGTGTGAATGTGTGTGTGTGTGTACATGTTGTGTGTTCCCTCATATAAAGCTACCAGTGATCAAGATAATAACTGTAATTAATCTTAAGTACTTCCTGGAGGGTCTACTTTTAACAGCACAATCATATAAACTTTGTATCCACAAAATACCTCACAACAGGGAATTGTTAATAGATGCTGTCTGAGGTTTTGATCAGATGCAAAGTGTATCCAAGTGCCAGGCACAAGCATTGCATATGTCCATGTGTTTTTAGGCAACTTGGATATACAGATAATTTAAATGTGGTTCAATACAGCTGCCTGCTTTAACAATTTAGTGTGGGAAATGGAGATTTTCTGAAATTATCAGGATGAGTTTATGAAGTTAAAGCGATGCCCATCGTTTCCATCTCTGCCTTCCTATTATCAGTCCCAGTATTTCCCTCAAACAGCACATAAACAGTGCTGTGGGTAGGACACACGCCAGGACTGTGGCTGGAGCTTCAGCGCCAGGTCAACAGCTTTCTACTTGTAGGCCACAAACCCTTCAGGGGTCAAATGACCCTCATTCAGGGTTTGCCTAAAACCATCAGAAAACACTAATCTTGAGTGTAGTAATGATGTGTCTTAAGGCACAAACTAGAAAACAGTGTTGGGGGTTCATGAAATTGCTCTGTGCTTCTGCCAAGCCTGAGGACCTGCATTCAAAGCCTAGGATTTACACAGTAGGAAGAAAGAACAGACTCCCACAAGTTGTGCCATGACTTCTACACATTCGCTGTAACATGCATGCACACATTTATAAGTTTACACACACACCATACGTACATACACACACTAAAATAAATGTAATTAAAATATTATTTTACAAAGACAAATCAGTGTTGCTTCGGAGACTGACATCAGGGTGACTAATTGGTGAGATAAACTGAGATATCCCATAATGCTTGTGGGTAATGAAAGCAAAGGTTTTAAGAGTATCTTTCAACTGGGAAAGATTCTCATTGAATCACAAATGTAATGACAGAAAATGAATTAAGCATGTCAAATATGTTTAAATCCATGAATTGATAACAAACATATGTAATTTACTAATTATTGTACAACCCCTCGCATTTTAAAGACCTTGCATGCCTTTACTTCTCTCCCTTTCTTTGTCTTTCTCTCTCTTTCTTTCTCTCTCTCTCATGCTCTTGGTCTTGTTCTTTATCTCTCTCTTCTTAATCTGTATCCCAGGCTGGCCTTGAATTCTCATGGTAATTTTATTGCCTCAGTTTTCCAAGTGCTGAAACTACAAGTACGGGCTACCATACCAGGCCAAAATTAGAATGTACAATAAAGATGCTGAACCACAGACAACTAAATAGAAATGTCCTTGATGGGTGTGGAGGGAAAGATAAGATTCCCTGGTTACCGCCGGTATATAAAAAACCTAAGGTAGTCTGCATCAACTTATCACAGGACCCTGGGGAGAGGACTGTTATGCTGCATTAGAACAAAAATGAACATACGAGAAGATAACACTAGGCTAGAGGAATGTGGACTTTGTTTCCTATTCCTTGCTTTGAAGACAAGGTCTTGGGTGTTTGCAAGTGTGCAGAGAAGGGAGGAAGGACTCAGTTTCCCTTTAGGAAAGAAATATGCTATGCATGAAATAAAGCAACCAAGGTATCTTGTGTAGATTAAATCTCAGTGAACGTTGTCCTCTGATGCCCTTCTGCATTTGAGATCCTTCACTCTCCACGCTTTCAGGGGACGCTGAACAGGAAGCACTGGTCAGTCAATTCAGGGTAGCTCTTTAAATTATATTGAAAATTGTATGTAATTTTCTTTTTTTCTGAGAGATAGTTTCTTTGTGTAACCCTGGATGCCTTGAAACTCTCTCTGTAGACCAGGCTGGCTGGCCTTGAACTCAGAGATCCACCTACCTCTGCCTCCCACGTGCTATAAAGGTATGTGCCACCACTGCCCAGCTCATATGTAAATATTTCTAATTGTTTTAGTGATAAAAATTTGAGTGTTCTAGTTACAAAAAAGTCTCATGAGTCCAAATGCATGTTTTAAAAATGTGATCCCTCCTTTAAAAGATTGTGTCTTTTCATGATAAATTTCCAAAAGGAGATTGTCCCTTGGCATTTTGGGCTGACTACAATGATAGGAAAAACCACAAACAATTCTGTAAGCATTTTGCAGAATCCTGGTCCAAAAGTATTACACTGATTATTTTTTGTTGACACTGGTTGATTTATTTTTATTTTTTGACTTTTCTTCATTTGTGGTCCAGGATGACCTTGAATTCACAGTGTAGGGTAACTCACATGTTAACCCTGAAATTGCTGATGCTCTTGCCTCAGCCTCCCATGAGATGACAAGCTGCATCTGCATCATATTGCCTAGCTCTTACTTTTATCCCTTTGATAATTTTGTTGAAATGAATCATAAATGGAGTCTTTAAATATTTTCTTAGAGAAAAACAATAGCTTTTGAGCCGAATCAAGTCTGTGTACAATCCTCACACATAAACAATATTTCCTTAGTTTCAACTCTAAGGTAATAGGGATTAGCAGAAATGAAAGCAACGGGTCGGGAAACTCAACTTCACCTTCACTAATAGGTGCACATTGTGCTCTAAAATAATGTCTATGACTCAGACTCTGTGGGCGACCACAGACTGGGTCCATTCCACCTTCACCAAAGGTGGAATTTACATGCCCCATCCTGGAGTGTGTGAACCCCTTCGAGGCTGGACCCCAAAAGAAGTCACTCCAACATGGCACTGTCAAGATTCATTATTGTTTTCACTATAGACAGTCATCTCTTTACGGTGTAACTTGCCAGTATGTGACAACAGGTTCCTATGGTTTTATAGTTGCTGATCTACTGTAGTCTCTAAATATAAATGCTTTTGCTTTGCCCTTTTACTTAGTTTCCTGATTTTATGTACTTTCAGTAAAATACAAAGGGTGTATGTCTTTCTCTGTGTGTACATACCTGTTCATGCATGTACGTGCATATGCTATATACATCTTTGCTTCCATCTGTCTGTAGCATCACGGTTAAATATTAATATATTATAGAAAATTTTCTGTGCTTATGGAGGTTCTCCTCACTGTTGTAAATATTTGCCTAAGGGTGAAAGTGGAGGGAAAATAATTCAGTGTTATTTTTATTCTTTGGGGAACTAGAATATGGGTCTGGAACCAAAGTGATAAACAGCTTTATCTCATAAATTAAGCTTCACAGAGTGGCACTGTCTTCCTTGTACATGGCATGGGAAGCATTGTGTGGCTGTGCAGAGCTTATGGGTACAGAATGTCTTGTTTCTGAGCCCATGAATGCAGGGGAGGGAAAAAGGTTGTCTCAGCTTACAACTTCTTCACCAAATAATCTTAAATTCATAGGTCAGTTAAGTGTTCAAAATCCTAGCAATCCTGTGCAGTCCTTCTTTTATATCACAAAGAAGGAAGAACAAATTTAGTGCCAGAGTCAAAGGTCTTAGAGAAATCTCAGAAGGAAACTACAGCAAAAATCAGTAATAATGTGAAGATATTGGTCATTTTACTATTTTTAGGAAGAATTTTATTTTAACAATATAAAACACTTTATACTACTTAGAATTTCTTTGTAGAGTATAATATGTCCTCTAAAAATGAATTAGATAAATAGTTAAGTGAAAGAACACAAGGGGGCAGCTTAACAAAATCATAAAACATGGAAGGTCTAGTTCCCTAGCATTATCTTTAGATGTGACATTATTTCTTCAGAATGTCATATGTCTATTAATGTTATTTAATTCATCAAAAATCTTTTAATGAAGAAGCCAGAATCCATTTATAGTTTAGCATCACCAGCTGCAAAGTCTGGCAAGAATTTTGTCAATCCACGTTATGCCATATGTTAAGTAAAGCAGATCAGATAGAAATGGAACAAACATATATCACATCACATATACATGATATACACAGATACACCCCACACATACTACATATACATACACATACACAGACATCAAACACACACCATACACACACATCCTACATATACATACACACATCACTCACAGCACACACGCCACATATAGATACCACAGATACCGTACACATACACATACCATGCACACACACACTCACCATACACATACCCACACAAGCACATCACACATACACACACATCACATATAACACATATACACACAGTCTACATATACATATGCATATACATACACACACACCACATACAGATACCACAGATACCCTACACATACACACCCACAGATACCCTACACATACACACACATCACACACCACACATACACACAGTCTACATATACATACGCATACACACACACCATATACCATACATATACACACACAAGCACATCACACATATACCCCCCCCCCACATACTTATATGCCACTGACTGGCACTTACTTTATCATCTGAAGAAACTGTGAGCCTGAAACAATGGTAGTCAGATGGTTTATTCTCTGTGGCTACCTCACTCGGTGGGTAAGTGCTGGTCAGTTCTTTCCACCTCTTGCCCTGCTTACTGCAGTCTACTTCAGTGGCAGCCCCCAATCTTTTCTTGTATGCTTTCTATGACTAAAATTTACATTAATACAAAATACGCATTGTCAGTGATTGCCCAGGGTTTAGTTTGCTCCTTCTGGGAAGGGAGATAAGTTTAGGGGAGGTAAATGAAGAGAAAGTGAGGAAGAGGCCATGCTGGGCAAGAGAAAACTGTATCTTTTTTACTTACCTACAGCAAGCTTGTCTGCTTGAACTAATTAGTAGAACAAGGAAATCAATTTAAAAAAAAGCCCAGAACTCAGAAATTAAGTTACAGCTAAGGACAAGAAAAGAGATGAAGGAAAGTCTCATCTCTATTTCACGCTTAAAATGTTGGAGACCCTGTTCTAACAGAAGCTAGGCAAAAAATGAAAAACCAGTAAGCTACAAATAATATGGGGAATTGATGGAAAAAATGCTCATTCACGGTGGATGAGTAATTAGTTAAAATTGTTTTCCTAGATGAACAAATATTCGTCAAGAAATACAGTGAATGTTAAGAATATATTGTCGCCTGGGCTTCACAGCTCAGCATATGGTCCTAATGCTTGGGAAGCAGATAAAATAAACACTGTAATTTTGAAGCCAGCCTTGTCTACACAGTGTTCTCTGAAACAGTCAGACTTTCATAGACTATGTCTCAAAATACACACACACACACACACACACACACACACACTCATACACACAGACACATACATATATACAAGTAGGTAAACACACACAGGTACACAAATGAATACATGTACACAAGCATGCATACACACATAGAGAGAAAGAACATGTTAGATTTAAAAATAAATGCTTAAGTAAATAGCATAGAACATTAGCTACATATACTTTGAAAATTAAGAAACAATGAATTTTTAAACAACATATAAAATAAAATACAAAATAGCATTGAAATGAAAAATTAAGTTATAAAGGAAATTAATAAGAGAAGATATCAAATATTGAGCATATGGAGATAACATAATCAAAACTGAAAATATAATCTTTGACTTAAAATATTAATTAAATTAATAATTTATAAAGCATGGATATGAGTTTTATCATAAAAATTTAAAAGATTATCACAGCAGCAAAGGAAGAGGTGATGGGAATGGATATGTTGCTAAAATTTTAATGTATAAAAGAGACAATCATTTCATCAAAAAAACTCAAAACATAAAGAGGAAAAAACTAGAGATGGGTACTAGTGCAAATAAAAAGATAGTTCTAAATATATATCTATATCAGATCCACACACACATATGGTGCATATATTTCTAAATATGCATATCAGATCCACACGCAGATATGGTACATACACCTTCATAAAATAAAAAAAAAATTTGAACCACTTCAGTGTAGAAGGATATGGGGAAAGAAAAGTCACTGTGCTCGACTTTATTGCTTTATTGTTAGGAAAAAGTTTCACTGTTCTGCAAGTAAACATGTTTTATAACAAGCCTTCAGGTTTGCCTACCATACATGACAGGTTTTTTAAATCTTGTGTAAATGAGTACTCAGAAATCTTTGTAGTTTTCTAACAAGAAATGTGTATCAGGAAAAGTTATTTCAAAATCAGTTGGTATTATCTTAGTTTAAAATGGTATTGCAAATATTTTTAACGACATTACTTTAAAAACCCTTTTATGGGAGGGGAAGCTGGGTAAATGCATGAGGACCTGAGTTTGGATCCCTAGCATTCATGCAAAGGCCAGACCCAAGGGCATGCACCATCGGTGCTGGGGAGGCAGAGCCAGGTAGACAGTTGGGGCTCGCAGGCTGGGTGATCCAGGTAAAGCAGTGAACTCCACGTACAGTGAGAGGCCCAGCCTCAACACATAAATAGAGAAATGTTAGAGGAAGACAACTGCCATCAGGCTCTAGACTACACAGGCACACACATGCATGCACACATGCATGTTCTCTCTCACTCATACAACACACACATACACACATGTTCACTATTAATAAACGAGGAGAAAGATCTGAGATTATTTAAAGCAAAATTGAGCTTCACACAAAAATTTCCATTTTATAACCAGAAAAGGAAATATTGCTGCTGCTATTCATTCATTAATATAAAAGATTCATATTTATAATTGGCAAGAATTATGGAAACAGCAGTTGAGGGAAATAACATGTATTATTTACAGGTGACACAAAGGGATTATAATTTTCTTACTTTGTAGGAACAACAGGAAATAGCTCATTACAGTTGAGGTTCAAGAACAGAAATCTGAACGAATCAAGGCTTCTCAATTTTCTTCTTCATGCCAGCAATGAATTAGGAGTAGTTGACTGAGTCAAAGACCTTATTTGTGGCAGATTTGCCTTTAGTGTCCTATCTGGAGAAAATAGACATATCTTGTCTCCTCAGGAACTGTCACACAATATTGAGTGTCTAGCTAAGGTTTTTCTTGTATCATGGCTCAAATTCCCAAAAATGGTAAATACGTTAGGCAAATGATTCAGAATACTAAATATGAGATAGAAAAAGGGAGCATTTTTTTTAATCAGTCGAGAGACTTTAACTAAGGAAACACAATGAGCTAAAGTAGGATTCAGGGTGGCTAAGTCTTACACCTAAGACTTTTCCATGTTCTTGTTATAGCAGCAATGTAAATTTGAGACAAAGTCTAAAATACTCCTGATAACATTTACTACCTCTGTGTGTTCCTACAAAGTAAGTTAAAGCCTGTAATCAAGAGGAAAACGGCCAGTGTATAACTGAGGAGGGGTTTCAACCCCAGATGAATTCGTCATTATAAATCAAGGCAAATTTTCCCATTAAATTCTTGAGAGAATCTTGTGGAGTACTACCTAGGAACATATGTAGACACAGAGGAACACAGGAAGCCCTCATATGTGCACACAACAACAAGACAGCTAAACTGATGATTACAACAATATTTCCCTCCCATGAGATGAGACTGACGTTGTGTAGACTCAAAGAAGGTGGTTCTCAGGGTTAACTGAGATTTGAAAATTAGATCACAGGTGAGATCTGTGTGAGTTAGGTCTGGGATATCTAATCTTCAAAAATTATTTTATCACTCAGGAGAAGTAGAGTCATAGTTTTAGGCTTCTGTAGAACACATGTTCAAGTTCAGATGTTCCTAGGATAGGGAATGTCCTTCCTACTAGTCCTCAGAGAAGATGAAAAAACAACAAAGCAAGTCAATCAAACTGGAAGAATTATCTAATGTGAGTGTGTATATAGAAAAGGGGTGTGCTGATCTCAAGTGCCTTGTCATATCTTAATTGAAATAGAATGAATATTATCAAAATATATAACATACATTATTATATTAAAATATAATATAGAATTAATAATTTTATTTCTATTAGTTATATATAGAGAAATAAAAATATACGTGCCACAACTAGGCAAATGTAAATCAACTGCATATAACATAAAATCTACAAATTGTTAAGCTGTGTTTGTAAAAAGGAACAATTAACAAAGGTGAGTGGAAATTTTATTATGAATACACCAGAAAGGAAAGCGTAAAGTTTTCCAAAAATTCAAACTACAGAAAGATATCCTAGATAATTAGTAAAAAAACAAACAGCAGTTAACTGTTAGCTTCATGAAAAATAGAGAAAACAGGGCTGCAGCAAGACTGTCTAAAATGCAGAGGGGAATACTATGCGCCACGTTGACATTTGTGGTGTGTGCCTTGGAAACATTGTCAGAACATACATGGCAGCACTTTGTTAGAACATGCATGGCAGCACTTTGTTAGAACATACATGGCAGCACATTGTTAGAACATACATGGCAGCACATTGTTAGAACATACATGGCAGCACATTGTTAGAACAT
>PVIU01025982.1:0-22770 GCA_004026605.1 Ondatra zibethicus | reverse complement strand
CCTTCCTTCCTTCCTTCCTTCCTTCCTTCCTTCCTTCCTTCCTTCCTTCCTATGTTTTGTCAAGCTCTCTATCAGAGCAACATCCCTAGAGAATTCTGGAGTAGACCATGTAAGTCAGGGGTAGCACAAGCCTAGGTGGGGTGAGAGGCCACTGAGGTTCCCGTTGCTGTCTACATGAGGCTGCCTAACCATTTCACTAAACAGGATGGAGGAATGGCTGTCTGCAAAATCCTGACTTTGATTGATCAAGACAAGATGGATTCTGACACGTAAGAGCTAGCATTTGGTTGTTGGAACAGCTTCTCTCAATCACGGGTTATTGGTCACCCTGCCAACAACCAGTGACCTTAAGGCTCAATCCTGGATAACAGGAGACTCAGGGGTCAGCCAGGAAAATTCTAGAGGCTAGCGACGTGTCCTCAGGGACCACTGGCTCTTGGTAGATGGCGTGCTGACTGAGCCCTCTAACCACCACACAGCTCAGCACTTTCTCCTGGAATTCTCCAGGAATGACTTATTTATTGCTGCACTAGTCACGAAAGCCAAGATGTGGAATCGGCTCTGATGTACATCAATAGATGACCCGGTAAAGAAAATGTGGTCCGCAGACAGAGCAGGATTTTATTCAGCCATAAAGAAAAAGGAGATTATAACATCTGTAGGAAAAGGGATGGAACTGGAGAGATCAGCTGTCAAGGGAAGCAAATCACACTCAGAAAACACAAATATTACATGTTTTCTCTAACACAGAGTTCTACGTCTAAATTTTTATATACACGTATTGATGAAAAGAGAAAGGGCAATGCTGGAGGGGGGGAGTAAGAGAGAGCAATGGAGCACACTCAACAGGAAAGCAGAGGGAGACCTATTCGGGCAGGGGTAGTGGAAGAAGGGACCGGCCAAGAGAAGGGGGAAGATAGGAGGGCAGTAGGGAGTAACTAAGAACAAAATGTAATGATACTTAGGTATGATGTCACAATGCAACCTGATTGCCTGCATACCAAGGGGAAATGATTAATGAAGAGAAAAGAAAAGAGGATGCCAGCGACACCCCGAGGAGAGGGGTACCATCCCCATCAAGGCTGCACGTGTGGCTTCTGAGAACAGCAACCTGGAAGGTGTGCTGACAGACCACAGATGCACTAGATGTTCCGTCTAAGGCTAGGACGATGGAGAGGCTTCCCTTTGGTGCTCTGTGCTCTGCTGGTGTCTCCTTGGTCAATGGGTCAGCCCCAGACAGAGGACAAACCTTCCCTGTCAGTAACACATAGTCATGGGGTGTGCATGGGGCTGTGTTTTGGGATCGCTGCTCAGGAAGGAGAAAGCACCAGCATGCAAGGCGCCTCAGGCCTGGCACATGCCGCCAGAAGTGACATTTGTCACTTCAATGCTTTGTGTTCTCTAGTGCAGTATTGGAATATGGCTTCACAAACAGGACCTCGGGATATTCCATATTGGAATGTTTTTTTTTTTCAGCTATAAGGTAAGGATCTTGAAATTACCTAATTCTGTGTTAGAGCGGGCTCTAAACCCAAGGATGGATGTCCTCGCAAGGGACTCAGAGGGGAAGGCTGTGGGGCTGGAGGCAGACACTGGCCCGAAGGCTGGATGACTACAAACAGAAGCTATGGGAGGCTGGAAGTTGCTCTTCTCCCAGACGCCTCAAAGGGACCAGTGCTGACGTTGGACTTCTAGTCTGTAACACCAGAGAAAGAACTGGTTCCTGTTGCTTCAAGTCACTCAGCGGTAGCATCTAGGTGGCCCTCCCCAGAAACTATCGCATGAGTTTCCTTTACCACTGTTCCTTGAGATCATCTTTTGGGTGGTTGGATCTGAGGTCCTCAGTTCAGTATTTACCCTTAAGCACTAAGAGCCAGCAGAGATGTTGGCAAGAGCCCAGTACAGTGCCTGCCCCACTATGTGCTGGCTGCAGACCGCAAGGGAGTTGCTTGGCTTTTCTAAGCTTTAGCGGTCTTATGTGTGGAGTGCTTCCTCAACCGCCAGCTCCTGCTGCCACATCTGCCAGCCACAACCTCTGCCATACTCTCCTCACTGCGATGGACTGCACCCTCAAAAAGTAAGCCAAAACAAGCCCCTCTCTTACTAAGTTACTTCCACCAGGTATTTTGTCACAGTGGTGAGAAAAGAAACCAACACAGCATAATTCATTTTCCCATCAAAATTCTGAAGATATTGGTCCACTAGTTTAACTACACCTGTCAGTGTTGGATTGAGAAGGATGCACACTGACTACAAAGCTCT
Source organism: Ondatra zibethicus (assembly GCA_004026605.1). Taxonomy (NCBI): domain Eukaryota; kingdom Metazoa; phylum Chordata; class Mammalia; order Rodentia; family Cricetidae; genus Ondatra; species Ondatra zibethicus. Next base: position 20,508 of record PVIU01025982.1, on the reverse strand, counting down.
GAGTGGAACATGTGTCTCTCGGGAAGGCATTAGGAATTGTTTATTTACTTATTTGTCCCCAAAGTCCCAGCATCTCACAGCCATGCACTTTGATCAGGATTTCTTTCATTCAAGCAGGTGCACATTTGATGCTCCAGCAAGCTGAGGATTCTCATTCTAGGGTTCTGAAGTATTAGCTTGTTGGATAGGTTTTCTCTCCTCATTCTGCCTCATCTTTGAAGTTCTCTGGACTGGGATGTAGCCCTGATGTCTCCATTTATTCCTCCCACTTCTGCCCTTGTCCTTCAATCTTATTTTTTAGTTACCCTTGGAAAGATCCCTCCAACTTACCTTCTGGGCTTTGTGTTGTTTTAAATTTTCTGCTACATATTATTTCCAAAAACATAAAGCTCTTTCTCATTTTTGATCATTTCTTTTTCCTAGTGAACTGTTTTGTTACACAGATACATCTGTTATGTGTTCTCGTTTGATCTCTGTGTTTGCACTCACCAGGGCATGTGAGATGAAGGTGAGGAGCCAGGGCTCTCTCACTGCAGTGAGGACTGCAGGCCAGCACCTTGGTTTTGATGCTGAAATATATGTCTCAGCCTCCACCATGGTTTGTGCTCTAAGACCACAGTTTTGGTGGGATTTTTATTTATGAAAGAATTATTTATTTTAGTTAATGGATGAATTTGGATGTATGTGTATCTGCATGAGTTTATAGGCACCACGTGTCTGCTGGTTTTCACAGAGGCCAGGAGTCAGTTCTCCCAGAACTAGAGATACAGATAGTTTTGAGCTTCATGATGCGGGTGCTGGGAACCTATCTCAAGTGCTCTGGAAGATCTGAGCCTCTCTCCAGCCCTGGGAGTTTTGCAGAAGAAAGCAAACATACATAATTCCTTTTTTAAGCTTACCCCCCTTGGGGCTTTGTGTAGCTTCCTCTGCTTTGCTAAGCCAGCTACCACTTCTGCTTACTTATTCTTCAGGAATTTGTTAAGAAGCTACTTTTTCCCACTTCTAATTCTGCCCTCAAGAACTCGCATGAAACATAATAAAGAAGCCTAGTGTCATTTCACTGAGTTTGCAAGGAAGCAGCAATAGACAACCAGGGTCTACTTACCCTGGGTTTCACACGCTTTTGTTATTTAAATGTTTAAAAGTCTGCCAGAGCCCTTTTAAACTAAGTATCCAGAAACCGCAAAGTATAAATAAATATTTTATGTTAGTTAAAAGACAAACAACCAAATAGGAAAAAATATTTATAATTGATAAGACAAAAATTGCTTTCAGAGACTCATAAGGAAGAAAGTTAGACTGTTCTAGTTTTTAAATGGATTCAAAGGCAGAGTGAGGCCACAGAAAAGGTAATGGAATAGTGGCTTAGCACACGGAAAAAGGCCCAGTCCCGCGCATAAGAAGACGTGTGTATGGAAACCACTGAAGGCACACACTGCTGAGTGTAACAGCCTGCATGTGGATGAGGGAGCTGGGAGGCAAGCATCTCATGTGGCATTGCCTCCCTAAGACCCATTTCCTCATCTGTACGGCAGGTAACTGTGTCTACTTCCTACAACGACTCTAAGGATAAAAAGGAAAGGGACACATGAGTGCCCGAAACACGCACGGCACACACAGCCCAATACCTTAGCCTGCGTATGACCTCATTTAGTTTTTCTTCACGGGTCCTGCTACAGAGGGCATCAATGTCACCTCCTGACTCTGCCCTGTGCCGTGACACATGGGCACACAGCGAGTGCCCACCACACCTGACTTTTAAGTGTCATAGCCCATTGATAGGATGCCCTTCCTTGGGCTTGAAATCTCAGTGTAGAAAACACACTGGAGCCAGCCCAGCCTTCAAGCAGGGTACAGGTCAGCAGCTGGACGAGCCAGGCAGGGAGAGGGTGGTGTTTAATGCTGGCACTCCAAGGTGACATGCAGGAACATCCCTAGCATCTGGCACACCGTGAGAGACGACACATCCTCAGATGTAGCACCCAGACAGGGAAAGGCGCCCTTGACTGCTGAGACTCCATAAAGCAAGTACCTTGGGTCAAGGATAGGAAGCTTCTGGGGTCATCTGAAGTCCTGTCTGAATGGCAGGGGCCCTTCCTGCCTTCTGCTGAGAAGTCTAAAGGGAGGGGGGCAGGAGGAGCAGCCTGCCTGGGTCTTAATAGGAGGAGGGTCCATGTTTCCTGGTCATTAGGGTGCTTAGGTTACCATCTACATCTCCAAGCCAGGAGGATTAGAGACGGACCTGACACCACCCTTCTGCTGCCCAACACTCTCATCTCTGCTCCTTTGTTTTCCACCATGGCTAGAGCCAGGAGGGGTCTCTACTTTCCCTGGCACCCTGCTCAGAGAGCCCCAACTCCAGCCGTCATTAGCAACATGACAGCTGGCCTCTGACAGGAGTCTTCTTTCCTTGTATAATGAATACACGGGAGCCAAAGGGGATGGCAGGACCCTGGCCCCGCTGGTCCTCATGCTAATCTCCCCCAGTCTATACCTTCATCGGCCATGTCCAGACTTAATCAGCTAATGGTCGACTTCACATACAAGTACTTGATTTTGTCTAATTAAATCCAATCCAGCCTCTCACTTCTTTCCAGAAGAGCAGCTGGTCAAGACCCTTTCTCCCCGCGCATCTTATAAAAGAACAGCAAGTGGTTCTGGAGCCTTCTCTCTGTGCCACTGCAAACCCAGCTCCTCTTCTCCCCATCATCAGCCAGGGTGTGGGGTTTATGGAGGCTGGGGAGGGGTGTGACAGATGGAGATTGAGGAGGGGAGGGGAAGATGGACCAGGCTGGTGAGGGGCGGGCAGTTGGAAGCTGGGAAGGGGTGGGGCAGATGAAGGTCTGGGGAGGGGTGGGGAAGATGGACCAGGCTGGGGAGGGGTGGGGTGTTGCCCACTATAATCACAATCAACACTGGTGGCAGCACTGGACATTGAGACCAAGGAACATGCCAGGTTCCTTGAATATTGTATTCTCGCTAACTCATGGGATGCCCTATGGGGGAGGCTTCTCTCACTGGCCCCATTTCACAGATGCAGAAAATGAGACTTGGACATGGGAAGGGGAAGAAGTGGGGGCATGGCCAGAGCACTGGCCTCCAGACTCCATCCTGGCAGCCCTCAGCAGGGCTCCTCATTGTGGAACCTGCCCTCCACAGAGACTTCTGGAGCAGAGAGGAGGGAACTACTTGCTGCATTCACCCAGTTTCTGCTACCAGCCCCCCCCCCCCGCACTCATCCTGCAGACCCATCTGGGTGGGGCGTGTTCCCTGGAGGGCTTGTAGAGACCCTGCTCCAACAGCCACTGCTGAGCTAGGGACAACACACGTGCACTTGAAAGTCTAATAAGACCAGCCTTTAGTGCTTTAGTGACTGTTTGGGGTTGAGGTCATGTGAGCCTCAGCCACTGACCCAGCACTGTTTCACAGATACCTAAATAACTGTAAAACAAACAAACAAACAAAAACCTGCCGACGCTAACGCTGAATAACTCAGTGTTACAACGGGGAAACCGAGGCTCGGAGCAGGCGCTGATGCCGGCCAGGCTTTTCCGGCTCTCCAACCCCAGAGCAGCCCCTGCTCACACAGCCCTCACCGGCCAGCCGCCTGCCTCAGGCAGTGCTGCTATTTTCATTTTGCAGAGGAGAAAAGTGAGACTCAGGGACACGCCAGCCCATGACAGAGCAGCTCCATGGCTATAGGCAAACCTTGGCTAGCACAGCCTGCTCTGTCGTCTCTCATGTGACAACTGGACTGAGCCCAAGTTAAGCCAGACTCCATGCATAAGGTTGGGTGCAGAGTAGGAAGCCCACCTTCCATGGTCTGGGAATTCACAGTCTAGGAAAGGGCAGATGTGTGTGTGCGTGTGTGTGTTGGGAGGCATACAGGTATGTGTGTCATGGCTATACATGTATGCGTATGGATGTGTGTAGGATATATATGGGTGAGAGTATGAGTGTGTGTATATAGAGTTGTATAGTTCCTTGTATGACTGTGTGTATGTATGTGGGGGTGTACAGGGGTGTGAGAGTACAGGTGTGTCTGTGTATATATGGGAGGATGTATATGAGTATGTGTATTATACATATATGGAGAAGATGCTTTCTGTGTATGTACATATAGGAATGTGTGTGTGCAAGTGTGCATGTGGAGGTGTGCATGTGTATGTGCGTATGGGTATGTGTGTATGAATCTGCATGTATATATGTAGGATGCATATGGGTATGAGTAAGTATATATGTATATAGGTGTGTATGTCTATATACATGTGTATAAATACAGGTATATGTGTGTATGGCAATGTGTATTCAAAGGTGTGTACATATGTATGTGGGGTGTATATGGGTATGAGTGAAAAGTATGTATATGTGTATATGTATTAGATGTGTATATATACAGGTGTATGTGTGTATGGCTGTGTGTATACAAAAGTGTGTATATATGTATGTGGGGTGTGCACAGGTGTGTGCTGAGCTATTCCCAGCACAGAGAAGCAGGAAACCTTTGTCTCCGGTAGGTACCCGTGAGTCTGCCTGTAACGAAGCAGGTGGGCATCCAGCCTGGCTTGACCCTGAGTCTTCCCAGAGAGAGCTTTTTACATCAAGAACTCTTGAAGGACAGGAACTACTCAGGAACTGCAGCAGCGAAAGAAAGCCCCAGCCAGACTCTGCCAGGCTCTGCTCTTTATAAAATCAACAGAGTTGGCCGAGAAGCTGGGAGGCAGAGCTTGGGCACATGCCCCTGGGCACTGCTGGCTGCACAGGGCTGTGGGCGAGTGGGGAAGGACCAGGGTTATGCCCCAGCCAGCAGCATTTTCTAAAGGGCCCTCAGCACAAGCAGAGGTGGGCTGTGCAGAAGGCCATCAGCGTGTCTTGTCCTCGGGACAGAAGAAAAGCGCCGACCCTGCAGCCTCTCATGTCAGGTGACCCTGTCCTGGCAAACAGGCTTCCCCCTCAGCAGCCACCTGCACAAGTGTGTCAAGGTATCAGGTTGATAGGTGACCCAAGATCATGGTAATACACGTCATACAGACACACAGACAACAGACGACAACAACCCTTTGGGGACATCCTTTTCACACAGACTCCACTCACAACCACCCGCTTCCTTCAGCCCAGGCTGCTCTTGCTCTCAGCCCCTACCACAGATCTGATCCTCCCTCCTGCTGCAGAAGCTTAAGGACCGCCCTTCCTCCATGAAACCTGCCCTGGTCGCCCCAGCCAGAGGCGCACAACCCTTTCCAAACAGCGTCTGCCTCAAACTGTCTCTGACTCGAGTACTGGAGCTCTTGTCGCTGTGAGCTCCCCGGGGGCAGCTAATACCTGGTACTCGATAAGTTCTCAATAAATGTCTTCAGAATGAAAGAACACACCTCGTACTCAGACATACGTAACATGCCCATGAGGGAAGTGGGAAGGCCTTTGACCTTTGTCTTCCTTGTTTCACTTCCACCTGTAGCTGTGGGATGGACATCCATTGATTACTTTGTAGCAAGTCACTTGGCAACACAGCAAATGTGTCCAAGGAGAGGGTAGGAGGCCACAGAAGAAGAGTGGCAGGGACCTGTCCAGGTGCTTCCTTCTCAGGACCCAAGAACCAGGTACTAGCTCCAAGGACAGCACCTTCAGAGGGACAAGTCTCTTGGAGGGAGGCTGGGACCAAGAGAAGAGACTCCTGTCTTTCCTGAGCCAGCCTTGTCCGGACAGGAAGGGGGCGTTTGGTTCCTATGTACACCACGCTGAGGTTTCTTGGTACCTTGCAACATCCAGAGCTCCAGAACTCGGTTCTCTCTCTCTCTCTCTCTCTCTCTCTCTCTCTCTCTCTCACTCTCACACACACACACACACACACACCCTTTCTCTCCCTCTCTTCCTCTGTCCCCCCTCACACACACTTGTATGTGTGCACACAAACATTTGAGGACCTATGAGACTTTATTCTCTGTTCATAGAAACCGGCTGCCCAGGAATCCTGGTGCCCACTGTGACAGAACATTTCCCTTCCAAGCCTGGATGTTTAATGAAACAGTAGACATTACCTACTTACATAGTGACCGTCATTGACCATTCTCCTACTTGTGGTTCCTGTAAGCGGCCTCTTTAAGCTTGCTGATCGCCCCAGCTTATACACAGTTCCTTTCCTTGCACAGATTGTTCTCCAAGGGGAATAAGCAGACTGGCTTTGCCCATGTGGCATCCCCTCTCCCACCAAAGCCACAGGCTGACATATGACATCATTTAGACCCGGCTGGGACTTAACTGGTATTGTTGAAACATTCACACTCCCAAACTCCAAATGTAAAGTCTCTGTTGGGGAACTGCAACATCCTGCCTGCTGGTCAGTCTTCCATTAGCACGATGGTCATTTCAGGACAGGGTGGAGAGGCATTTGTATTAGCAGCCCATGATCATGGCTGGCATAGTTCCATGGGCAAAGTGAGGACACACTGTTGCTTCCCTTTCTTATACCCAGGACAAAGGGAGTCACAAATGACTGAAAGTACACACAGCAGTCATTAAAATATATCTTTTGTTGTTGTTGTTGTTTTAAGACAGAGTTTCTCTGTAGCTTTGGAGCCTGTCCTGGAACTAGCTCTTGTAGACCAGGCTGGCCTTGAACTCACAGAGATCTGCCTGCCTCTGCCTCCCAAGTGCTGGGATTAAAGGCATGTGCCACTACTGCCCAGCAAAATGTACCTATATTGATGTACTAAAACGGTAGTCTGTTTTCAGAGAGTGGAATGTTCTGAAGGCAAATGTTCCTTTTCCTCAGAACCAAGAAGCAGATCCATCTCCTGGGACCTGCAGAGGCTCACACTTTCTCCTCAGGAAGGTTCTCACAGCTGAGCTGGGCCTACTGATACCTTCCTCCAACCTACAGACTGCTCCTCTGTGAGGAGCATTTGGGAAAGGGCCTGGTGTGCTCTAGGGAATCCAGGGGCATGTCAGGGAGGCTGTGAGGATGGAATACGCTGGGATGCGGAACCACGCCTTGGACTGCACTCCAGTCCTCTGCTGATGACCTGCAGCCCAGTGCTCTTGGGGCAGGTGCATGATCTGCCTGAACCTCAGGGTTACAGCTTCCTGGATGGAGTGTGAAGTCTGCCCCTCAACAACTTATGAACAATAAACATCACCAGGTAAACGGGAGGGTTTACAGTAAACTCTGGCCCAGGATAGATGTTTCTTAGTGTCTTCTTGTGTGTGTGTGTGTGTGTGTGTGTGTGTGTGTGGCTTTTTGCTTGTTTCTTTAGGTTTTTGCCTTGAACTGTGGTTAGAGGCTTCATGCTATAATTTTAGTCAAGCTGATTGACAGAAAATTTCAGGGTTAGTGTTAGGGTTGCGGAATAAGCTGTCGAGGACTAAGCGTAATGACACAGGGAACAGGTTTGTTTGAATACACCCGTGCAGCCCGCACAGCCCATGGCACAGGGAACAGGTTTGTTTGAATACACCCGTGCAGCCCGCACAGCCCATGGCACAGGGAACAGGTTTGTTTGAATACACCCGTGCAGCCCGCACAGCCCATGGCACAGGGAACAGGTTTGTTTGAATACACCCGTGCAGTCCACACAGCCCATGGCCCTATTTCAGCCATTTCTCCTCCTTTCACCTGGTAGGCGTCCACAGCTTATGTGAGCTAGACACTGGGCTCCTCGGAGACCCAGGGAGGACCCCCTCGCACACAGTGGTCACATCTGTCACTTTAAAAATCCTTCACTGCATGTGTATCCCAGGCTTCTCAGCACACACACTGTCTCTGAGGGGAGCTGGCTTGAGGGTTCGGCGAAGAAGACAAGAAACAAGTCCCTGTCACCTGATATGCAGCCTCACGAGGCTGAGGCAGAGCTATCTTCCCCCGGCGGCCTGATGGTATCATGGACTGTCCTGGGGTATGCACTGTCTCCTCGGACAGGCTGTGCTGATGGTGGCATGGACTGTCCTGGGGTATGCACTGTCTCCTCGGACAGGCTGTTCTGGTGTTTGAAAAGCAGACCAACTGACAGTGACGCCTGAGTAGCCCGTGCAGACCTGTGTGCAGTCGGGGAGATGGGCCTGCAGAGGAAACCCCAGGTCGGTGGGAGGCAAGGGTGATGGAACAGACCCACGGGAACTCGGGGACGATTCTGGAAACCCACTCTCCTGGTCGCCCCTTAGAGGCAAGGACAGACGTCCACCTGCTCTGACAGCCATGTGGCCATTTCTGGAAGAACCAACCGACTGTCTGTACCAAGTGACTCACTAGGCACTAAGTGAGCCTCCTGCCCCTCTGTGAGGGAGGAGGCTTGTGCCTTGAGCCTCAGCCTACGCGGTAAGATGTAAACAATGTACAATATTTGCTCTGGCTTGAATATGAAATGTTCTCAAAGGCAGCGCTATCCTGGGGAGGCCGTGAAACCTCCAGTAGGTGGGGGCTGGTTGGCAGAAGTAAGTCATTAGGGTCAGGCTTTTAAAAGTTATAGCCCTGGGCGTCAGGCCCACTCTTTCTTCCCCATCTGCCATGGTGTGAACAGCCTTCTCCACATTCACTTCCCAATCTGCCATGGTGTGAACAGCCTTCTCCACGCTCTCCTTCTGTCTGCCTGGTGTGAACAGCCTTCTCCACGCTCTCCTTCTGTCTGCCTGGTGTGAACAGCCTTCTCCACACTCTCCTTCTGTCTGCCTGGTGTGAACAGCCTTCTCCACACTCTCCTTCTGTCTGCCTGGTGTGAACAGCCTTCTCCACATTCACTTCCCAATCTGCCATGGTGTGAACAGCCTTCTCCACGCTCTCCTTCTGTCTGCCTGGTGTGAACAGCCTTCTCCACGCTCTCCTTCTGTCTGCCTGGTGTGAACAGCCTTCTCCACGCTCTCCTTCTGTCTGCCTGGTATGAACAGCCTTCTCCACATTCACTTCCCAATCTGCCATGGTGTGAACAGCCTTCTCCACAGCCTCCCACTACCATGAGCTGCCCCTCAATGCCTTCCCAGCCATGATGAGCTGAAACCTTTAGATATTATGATCAAAACAAACCTTTTCTCCCTCAGGTGCTGCAGGTATAGTGTGAGCAACCAATCTGGTTCTGATATTATTGAGGCCAGTTTGGCCTGGTTCAACTTTGTATTCTAATCTTTCTCATTAGAAATGTATTGCTGAGATATTGTTTATTCTTTTTTCTATTATGCCAAATCTGCAAATGGCAGTGCATACTTTGTACTTTGGGCACAACTAAGTCAAGTGTGTAATTGGTTGGCGCCAACCCTGTAAGTAAACCCAGGACTGGGAACAATGAAGAGGTGGGATGGGAATTAGAGATGACTCAAGAGCATGTATGGACAATGACTTGGACATCCCAAAGGAAGCAAAGCTACTTTTAGAGTTCCTAAGAGGGTAGATGACAATTCCCAGGATAAGACCCCAACCAAGATCCACCAAACACCTCTGAAAACTGCCTACAACTGCCCTGTCTAATTTTGTAAGGTAAATTAAAGCACACTCAATCTCAGCCACTCAGTACTGTTGACCACTCTCAGGGCTTCTTACAGAACGTCAGCACAGCCGGTTCAGAGCCAGCAGGCTGCAATGAGGTCCCCACTTTCATGGGATGAAGTCTCAGGTATCTGTACCTGAGGACTTAGCATGCAAAACAGATTGAAATTCTGGCAAGATGATGTGAATTTTGTCTAACTGAAGATGTGGAACAAGGCAGATTTTCTTTAACTCTTGGAGAGGAGGGCTCCCTTCCGATTCTGGTAAACAATCTGTCACCTCACAAGGTGGTGGGTGGGCCTAGCAAGACAAGACAAGTCAGGAGCCCACATGATCCCTCTGGGCCTCTGAATGCTGGTGTCTGCATGTCATTCCTCGCTTCTCTCCATTCTCTTCAGTGTGGAACAGTCAGGGTTTTCCCTTCCTGGAATGAGAGTCATATCCATGCCTCGGGAACCCCTCCACAGCAGATAGAATGTGCTCTGGTCAAGCTGGACGTGAGGAACGGCAAAGAGCAAACTGCTGGGTGGGCACCACTGATGGGACACTGTGCTACCCAAGCAGAGAGAGCATGGGACATTTTAGATTAGTCTGTCACTCAGATCTTACAGAGACCAGGAAGAAACACACATGTGTGGGAAGTGCAGGGTAGGGAGGAGGGTCGGGATTCTTTGTATTCTTTTGACCCAAGACAGAAAAAGAGGAAAGAAGTAACCCAAGAAGGTAGCAGAGTGGAACTCAGTAGAAGTGGAATCTGAGTGACAGCTGACCGGGTACCAACTTGTCGACAAAATCCTAGCCTTAGAGCAAGGCTATCGCAGTGATTAGTGATGTCAACCTGACAGCACCCAGAATCACCTGAGAGACAGGGATATCTGTAGGAGGTTATCTTCACTGCTTTACTTGGCGAGAAGACCACCCACTGGGGCTGTTCTGACTGCATACATGCTGAGTGGGCTAAGAGCCCTAGCATGCACCCTTGTTCTGCTTCCTGGCTATGCACATGATGTAACCAGCTGCTTCAAGCACTTGCTGCCTTGACTTCACCACGATGGGCTGAATGTACCCTCGGGCTGTGTGCGGGGCAGAATGAACCCTTGCTCCTTAAGGTATTTTATCACCCGAGAGGAAAAGAAGCTAAGATATCAAAGTAAGCATAACTACACACACTGGAGAAAACAGACAGTCGTTCAAGGTCAGCTTCCTTAATTAAATAGTTACCAGGGGTCAAGTCGGCTTGGCGACGGTCTGATGAAGAAGACATGATGGCTCTGTGCTGAGGACAGAGGGTAAAGTCATTAGGGCAGAATTAAAATTCTATCTGATGGATTAACCTGAACCTGCTTGCTTAAAGATGTGTCAATAAGATAGGCCTCCCGCTCTGCAGAAGCCTCAGGCAAACCTTATGCTCTGGCCATCTCCACATCACCTGCTCTCCTTGGTGGCATCCCCACCTCAGAGACCCTGGCCTGGGCAGAAGCAGCAGAGTGTGCCCCTGACTGGGGACAGACACAGTAATCGTAGTGTAGGCAGTTCCCCTGCGCCTTACCATTGTCCGGGAGAGCTGGCCCTCCTCACAGGAGTGGGAAGGGAAGCATGGCTCTGACATTGATACACTGATGGGCCTCTCCCTTCTGCACCCTCTTCCTTATGTGAGGGCTAGGGTTGCGTTTGAAGTTTAAGAGGTCTATAGATCGAAAATGCCTCTAACCTATAAGCTCCACTTGTTCAAGGACAGGTAACTTCCCGGAATGCTGGGGCTGATGCTCACGTAAGATAAGCCTTGTGTATTTGCTTCTGTATAGAAACGCCATTGTCCCAACCGAACAGGATGGGCTTGCTCCCACACAGGCAGGAAGTACGTCAGGATGTATGCTTGCCCCTGATTGGATGAAGGTGAGAAGGACATAGCCTTGTGGGTTCTGCCTTTATAAGCCTCTGACTAATGTTATTCAGGGCCATACTCTGGGAGTTCCAGGTATGGACCAGGTCAGTGTCCATCATCCTGGTCAGTATTTAATAAAGCATTCTTCAAATTTGGTTCAAAAATTATGCTAGCGGTCTTATTCTTGACTGGTGGAATTAACACTTATAGTGTGGCAGGAATCCACACTTCTTCTGGTGCTTTAAAGTGAGGAACCCTACAATACCAGCTCCTCTCGATAAGAGGAGAATCTGTTTGTATTTCAGGCCCCACCTCTGGCTTAGGCACACACAGTAGGTGACAGATGCTCCTGGTGTCTGAAAGCTCTCAAGCTTCCCCTCAAAGCCCAGATTGCACTGCCCTGGCTCTCCGCCCTGCCATGATCTCACCTGTTGATCAGAGTGGTTTTGAACTCTAATAAAAATCCTATGGCAAGAGCGCAACTCACAGAGGCCGCCACGGGCTGTCTGGGCACTCAAGGGCGTGAGTTAATAACATTTTCAGGAGAATGCATTTCCTCTGGAGGCATTTCTGAGTTGCTTTTGGAATAATGAGGTTCCAGGCAGGACTATGGGACCTGAAGGGGAGACTTTGCTCAAGCGTGCTACTGGAGTAAGATTTAAACGCCCCTTGATGGAGGCACTTAACTGCCCCCAGAGCACAAAGTAAAGCATCTTAACCCTGCATCCCCAAGAGGCCTCAGAAGCTACAGAAAGGAGCGCAGGTGAAGCCTGGGCCTGTCCTATTCCCTGTGGCTACAAGAAGGGACCACAGCTGGCCCAGCTTTTCCCTCTCTGGTTCTAAACAGATTCATGGTCCTACTGAAGGTGACTCCCCACATACCTGCTCTTCCCCTCCCCTGACTCAGAACATCCAGCTCCCCAGTGAATTCCAGTCCTACGCTTAAGCAAGCTCAATGGCTCAGCTAAGCTTCATGAGGGACCAGGGTTTCATAAAGACAGGAAAAAGAAAAATTGCCCCAGAGCACAAGCCCTATGGTTCATTCCCAGCAGCTCTCCTGGGGCTGCTAAGTAGGATCGAGGTTGCCCGTGTGCGCGCAGTTTCACTGCCCTGCTGGCAGCTAAACGGTGAGGGGAGAAGGGCCTTCCTCCCGAAAGGGGAAGTCTGCAGAAAGAAGGGACTTTCCTATTCCTCAGAAGGTTTTCTGGCCCCAAGGGTGGCTGTGGCGGCAGTATTTGCTCTTCTGTGTGCTTACTCACACACAGGCACTACATTTTACTAGTACATTTTGCTGGCATGACTACCTTCCTGTTATTTTGCAGGCATGACGACTTTCCCCATTATCTTGGTCCTCACAACCATTGGCTGTTCTTTAAGCTATAAGCACACTTCACAGAAAACCTCTGGACACCCAGGGAACAAGTTTCTGGTCCTTCAGGAACAGAGGACAGGGATGTGTCGGTGGAGTCATTCAGATAAAATCTGTCCCCCACCACTTCCGTCTCCTTGCTCTCCTCACTATCCACAACATCCACCCTTATCCTCCTCCCTAGAATTACAATAGACAATTTTTATAGTTGGTTCCTCTCTGGCTACCTCCGCTTGTTTGGTACAGCGTGTGGACTCAAGATATGGGATGGAATGGATGACTAGCCCTATCTACAAATTATTTTAAAATACCTTAGAATTAGTCCGGGAAAACCTAGAAATTTAAACCCAAGAGATGGAAGAGAAGAAATTTAATTTACATCCTGATAGAAGCCTGCTTCCCGGAAATCCCACTTTTAGCTTTAGCCTTCATCTGTGTGGATGAGTCAAAGCACTTTTGGACAAGTTCCACACTTGTCTTGCTGGGGTCAGCGTGCTCCTGTTTCCTGTCAGGTCTCCACAAAGACAACTTAACCTGATAAAATCAACACCCGTTTGTGGAAATGTAAACAGACTTCTGAAGGGCACACGACTGTAAGGGGAAAATTCATCAGTGAAGATGTTTGATCAAAGTATTTAAGCAAACAGAGGCGATCAGACAGAGTGTCTCCCGAGGAAATCAGCCTGGCCTCTCCTGGAGCCAGCATCTCTCAGAGTCTCTTCCTTTCAAAAAACAAATGACATACTTGACCTTAGGGAAAAAAATTGAGATTTAAGTAATATGCTATATAGAATAAAACTGGTTTCTTGGGATGGTGGATACTGACTGTCAACTCAACAGAAAACCTATCTCTGAGGGACCCTGTGAGCTGTGTTGAGGTGGGAGGACCCACTCTAAATGTGGATAACATCAGTCTGTGGGCTGAAATCCACAACTGGATAAAAACAAGAAAGCTGAGAACCAGCGTTCATCTTCTCCCCTATCTGTGGATACAGGGGGAACAGATGCCTGCCATCATGACTTTTGTCACAATAATGAGAAAAGTAACTCTAAGACACCATGTATCCTTTAGCCATAGTAACAACAGCAGCAGCAACAGCAACAACATCACTCTTTTAGAAGGATCAGGGTGGACAGCATGGTTCTCAAGGTTAAAAATCTTTGCTATAGGAGCCACCACTGCGACCCTAAGAGGCTAGGCCCACCCCAGGGAAAGAGGGGGAGAGGAGGTTTTCCACAGGAAATCCTCCCCAGCAAGAACAGAAATCCCTCCCCTTGGTTCTTTTCTCTAAAATAAAGTTTATCAGTCACTCGAATGACTTCATCAAAACAAAGAAAAGGCCATCTGATGGCAGAGTCTAGGGACTGTCACTCAACGTGCTAAGCAGCCTGAAAAAGTAAAGGCAAGGATTGCATTCCCTTGGTGCCTCTGGCTTCTGCTTCCTAGTTCCTTTAAGCATGAAAGACAAAAGATCAATAATTCCCCAACAAAAAGGACAGGCAAGGTAACTATGGCCATTAAAAATGGCCAAGTGCAAGGGACTCTGAGAAAAAGTGGAGCTGACATGTGGGGGCTTCAGTGGTCAACACACAGTCCTCGTGAGGACAGTCTTTGGCTCTGTCCTTAGTGTGCAATGAGCACTCCTTACCATCGACTAGCTGCACACTTCTCTGCATTACCCCAGCTGGGGAGTGAGTCTGGCCTGTGTCATTCACAGGAAACTCAAGGTGACCAGTGCATACAGGTCAACTGTGACTGTATCTTCAGAAACACAGTCATGACAGCAGATACGGCTTACCAAACAGACCTGACCTTATTTAATTGCCATCAGAGTGTGAGGTTCGTCTCAGCATTTCAAGCAAGAAAAAGAAAGACTGGGAAAAGCTGGGTGTTTTTCCCAAGGCAGTTCTTGTCATGCAGGGGTTCTGCCTAGGTGTGGCTTAGGGCCTTGAATCCCAGTGCCCAGGTTACACCCCAGACCTTGTATGTCAGGATCTCTGTGGTAGCGTGTTCTTTCAGGCTTCTACATGGTTCAAAGGTACATCCATGATTGAAGAACACTGAGCTGGTCAGCATTGCCAAGGGCTGATTCTGACTCTAGTCCACTGAGAAAACTATCTAGAGGCTTCATAAAATGGTCATCAAATAGCTTTACTGTTGGTGTAGGACAGAGAAGGGGAATTCATTTTGGATAATGTTGACTTTCCTTATAAATGGGAGTTAAGCAGCCTGAACAAACTACAGAGCATACGACCCTTGTGTACAGGATTTGTAGACAGTCAGAGCCTTCTTTTTTTTTTTTTTTTGACGTGTGTGTTATTTTTGTGCATGTTCATGGAGGTGGGAAGAGGACATCAGGTGTCCTTATTCCCTTGAGACAGGAAAAGCCCCTCCCCTAGGTAGGTGTCACTTTATCATCAAGTGGCTTGGGTATAAAGGTTTAAGAAAACAAAAGCAGAATTGCTTGCCTGTCTTTGCTTCTTGCTGGTCAGCACATCTGTCCTTCCATTGTTGCAGCTGCTAATGCTGCTCCATGCTTCATTGAGCAGCAGCTCTAGGTTGCTTTCAGTATTTCATCACCAGATTGAGATAGCCATGGGTGGACTGCCCTATCTCTCTTTTTCTGTCTCTGTCTCTCTCTCATTCATTCATCTAGAAAATCCTAACTGATATAGTCCCATGCTACCTCCTGGGACTCATAGCAAGAACACTGACTCTCCAAGGGCATCACATACCTTGTCTGTTCAGACAGACAGATCCTGCTGCCAATTCCAAAGAACACTCCACTTAATAGTCCTCATTTTCTAGGGCAAAAATCATTGAATCGAATTGAAATGCCTTCCTCTGGCTGCTAGGTGGAACAGAACATCCCATCTTCCTGGCTTTTCCTGTCACGAGGCAATGGATCGAAGGCAACTTTCCCTGTGAAAATGCCCACTTTTCTGATGATGGGTATCTTCCTGGCCATGTTAACTCAGATATCTTGGCTGAGACATCAAAGTCTGCTAATCGCAGTCATCAGCTCATTGATTAACTCTCTTCCAGGGTAGATCATGGTTCCTAACTGCATTCTAGTTCCCTGGCTAACAGTCACACTCACGAAGCCTCTAGACTACAGGTTCCTACCACTGCAGCCAACACCTTAGAGCATTCAGGATATTTAGACATTCACCCAGGAAATTTTCCCTGAGCCTCATCTCTATGCTACCTGAAACATTTGACCTGGGTTTGGTAAGGAAAGCCTATCACCTCCTCTATCTATAGACTGAGTGCCTTCTCATCCTTCAAGAACCAGGGCAAGTGCCAAGTTCTCTGTGAGGACTTCCTCGCTTGTCCGGGCTATATATATCTAGAGGACAGGTGGCTTCTTAATCATTTTCTGTCCAGTGCTTGCCAGGAAGACGTGCTCTGCTCCTCCTCTTTACAAAGGGTGTCAGAGTGAAGCAACTCAGCAGCAGTTCAGAACTGTGTCTATGTATCTGTGTGTGGAAGGCAGAGGATCCTCCGTCCAGGCTACAAGTGCTGAACACAGGATTCTGGTACCAGCTCCTTTTAAGCCAACAATCACTGGGGTGCAGCTCCTACAGAAGACTTGGGTGTGATTCGCCAGGCACAGTCACAGAAAGCAAAAGCAAAGAAAGAGAGGCTCAGGGACGACCAGTTATAAGCCACAGCTCCAGAAAGAGCAGACTCAGATGCCTGTAGCAGTTCATGAAGAGGATGGAGGGAGCCTTGGCAGCTAGTGATCTTGGCTCAGATGTATCAGGAACCTTTAGCAGGAGTGTAATGAATCATTCCAGGCAGCCCAGCTTCACCTAGTTAGATCTGGCTTCACCTACTTAGAGATGGCTCTGGAAGGGCTAAGGTCAGCTCAAGTCCAAATACACAGCAAAAGGGGCATACTTTTCAATGACCAGAGCCTAATCCTTCTTTCCAAAACAGGAACCTAAAGTTATCTTAATGACAGGACCTTCAGAAGGTACATATGGGGTGATTAAGGAAACGGCTTGGATGAAATCTGCTTAGGTACTGCAGTGAACCCCAAACAGAGCCAGTCAAGGGAGAAAACGAGCCTAATTTTTCAGCACCACGGACAGCACCGGGTGGCTGCAGGTGAGACCCATTTTCCTTAACTCATTTCAAACTGCAGCCCCAGAGCTGTTCCTTAATCTAGTGAGAGAGGGGATGAGCATGGAGACACGCCCTGTGTCCCTCACTGTGGGTGCAGAGAGGAGCCCTGGTAAACTGAGGCACAGAGGTGTCCTAGTTAGAGTTACCATTGCTGTGATGGAACATCATAACTAAAGCAACTTGGGGAGGAAAGGGTTTGTTCATCTTATACTTCCACATCACTATTCATCATGGAAGGAAGTCAGGGTAGGAACTCAAGCAGGGCAGGAGCCTGGAGTGAGGAGCTGATTCAGGAGCTGTAGCGGGGTACTGCTTACTGGCTTGCTTCCCCTGGCTTGCTCAGCCTGCTTTCTTATAGAACTCAGGACACTAGCCCAGGGATAGCACCACCCACAGTGAGCTGGGCCCTCACCTATCAATCACGAATTGAGAAAATACCTTACAGCTGGATCTTACAGAGGCATTTCCTCAACTGGAGTTCCCTTCATCAAGATAACTCTAGCTTGTGTCAAGTTAACCTAAGACTAGCCAGCACATTCCTGCATGGGTTTCTGTGCTGTGTGCACGGCTGGCACTCACCAAGAATGGTCCCTCCCCCATCAATCACTAATTTTAAAAAAATGCCCTACAGGATGGCCTATAGCCTAATATTATGGAGGAATTTCCTTAATTGAAGTTCTCTCCTCTCAGATGACTTTAGCTTGTGTCAAGTTGATGTAAAACTAGCCAGCACTAGAGGGTAGAGGTACATACAAAATGAAGAGTCCCAGAGGATAACAATTTGGCAGCTGGCACCAGAGCTTATTATGGTTTAAAGTAAGCCCTCCAGGGAAGGAAGCTGGAAGGTGCCTGCTCAATCAGGTCAAGCCAATGCATTCAGCATGGAGGACTCTTGCCCCTTTGCCCAAATCCCAGTGAGTTCTGCCCCAGACACCCTCTTAGATCTTTTTAGATCTCAGAACCTGAGGCCACACAGACCATGGGAGAAATACTTTCACTTTGGAACCCAAGCACCTGACGAATCCCTCATGCATAGACGATTTAGGACTGAGTGAACGAACTGTGAGGGGAGGCCACGGAGAAGGGTGGGTGATGAGATGGATGAAGAATGAGCAAACAGAGGTGAATGGAGAAATGACAGTCATCTTGGTCGCAATTTCCAAGATGCAGTGGGAGTACACTTTCTGCTTTAATGACCTGCACATCATAAATTTCTCTCTTGTCACTCTACATCATAAAACTGAAGCAGGGTAAGAAATGGTGGTGATCATGGGTATGAGACATATCTGCAGAGAGTTGTTGTATATATATATACACACATGCAAACCTCCCTCATTTCTTCTTCTTCTTCTTCTTCTTCTTCTTCTTCTTCTTCTTCTTCTTCTTCTTCTTCTTCTTCTTCTTCTTCTTCTTCTTCCTCTCTCCCTCTCTCTCACACACACAAACACCCATGACACACTTGGTGTTAAGCATTTCAGCAGAAGGACTCAGAGAAAATATAGTCAACAAAGGAAAAGCAAACTTTGGCAGAAAACTCCTGGCCTGGGTAGGGAACACAGCTCTGTTTTCATGGCTTTGCCACTACACAAGCAGTGTAGACACCCCCAGAAAATGCACTGCTCCCCCTCTCAGGGTAGGAAGCAGACTCTGCTTTGATGACTTTGGTACTTCACACGCAGTGGAGACACCCCCAGCAAATGCACTGCTCCCCCTCTCAGAGTAGGAAGCAGACTCTGCTTTGATGACTTTGGTACTTCATACACAGTGTAGACACACCCAGCAAATGCACTGCTCCCCTCTCAGGGCATGAAGCAGACTCTGCTTTGATGACTTTGGTACTTCACATGCAGTGGAGACACACCCAGCAAATGCACTGCTCCCCCTCCCAGATCCCTCACCTGCATCCCACTTAGGGCTTTTATTAGGAATTTGATTATTCAGATCTCTGCAATTCACACAGGGACATCTCAAGACTCAGGAGCAAAATAAAATACTTGTGGCCGAGAACCCAGAGGCTACTGAAAAAGAAGAAGGTGCAGAGCAGACAAGCCTGTGGCTGGGGGTGGGGCCCGGGTGAGCCTGCAGGGCTGTGAGCTTATCTGGCTTACATTTCCAAGCCACACTCCCTTGTTGAGGGAAGTCGGAGCAGGACCCAGGCAGGAACTGGAGACTGTGGGGAACACTGCTTGCTGGCTCCTTCTGTGGCTGGCTCAGCTACCACCTGACTTACACAGCCAGGGCCCAGTTGCCCAGGGGTGTCACCACCACAGTGGGCTGGGCCCTCCCACATCAAGCATCAATCAATCACAGACAGCTACAGATCAGTCTGATCAATTCTTCAATCAAAGTCTCCTCTGCTCATGTGACTGCATACTGTGTGATGTTGACAATAAATACCAACCAGGACACGCTCTTTCATTGATGACACTGGAGAAGTGTGGGAGAACGGCTGAGAGATGGAGATCCGAGACCCAGCCTCTGCAGCCTCCTCTACCAATTCATGGCTGGAACTCCTTGCTCTAAATTTGTGCTCTCCATGTTCTTGTTTTCCAGAAGAATGGTAGCGCATAGCAAGATTAAAACATCAGTTCCCACAAAGCACTGAGGGCAATGCCTGGCCCACAGTCAACATGGCATGTTTGCCACAGGGAAGGTAGCATCTCAGGCTAGGCAGGAAAATCAGACTCAAATGCTTTTCTTTGTAATAGCAAGTGCCACGGGTTCTAGTGGGGCAAATTCATGGCTTAGCCCTTGGGGACCAACACAAGGCTGGGTTAGGTCAGAATGAGCTCTTGACTGCGGGAGTGGATGGAGTCCTGGATGGATATGAACTGTGGACATGGACCTCAGACCCATGGCAAGGGCAAAGCCTTCCTCTGGTTGAAGTCTGTGAGTTTAACAAGGACTGACCAGTGTAAGAATACCACAATGCTACTCCCTCCTCCTGGGTGATGGAAACCTGGGACTGCTCCCCGATAGAGACCCACACCGAGACTATTTAACCCCCTCTCCTTGTGTTGTATGCAATAAACTAGCTAGGATTCCAGGTGGCGTAGCAGGTGCCCACCCGACCCAGCATTTCTGTATGTGCCTCTGTGATTTCTTCAATGGCTGCTGATTCGTCACTCCTGTGTCACCTCAGGCAGGCTTCCAGGACCAAGCCACAAAGGACACAGAGATTAAAAAAAGAAGAAAAAGGAGTGTCATGATTCGTCACTTTCCAGACATCCTGGAGTACTGCTGTGATTTCCCCAAAAGTTACCTTTCTAGGGTAGGGAACGTCCCTTGCTGAGAAGCAGTTGCAGGATGGCCTGTCTCACTCATGACCTCTGATGCTCTGTGATTTTGAACACATGTAGCAATAAAAGGTGAAAGTTGTCACTCACCCCTCTTTGAACTTGCTCCAGCGTGGCTTGCCTGTCTTATTGTATGGAGGAAAAGTCAGGTGAGTGGTGGAAGTGTGTACTGGGGAGTGGTGAAGTGTGTACTGCGGAGTGGTGAAGTGTGTACTGGGGAGTGGTGGGAGTGTGTACAGGTGAGTGATGAGGTGTGTACAGGGGAGTGGTGGGAGTGTGTACTGGGGAGTGGTGGGAGTGTGTACTGGGGAGTGATGAGGTGTGTACTGGGGAGTGGTGGGAGTGTGTGCAGGGGAG
>PVIU01025981.1:0-22762 GCA_004026605.1 Ondatra zibethicus | reverse complement strand
CCCTCTCTCTCTCTCTCTCTCTCTCTGCTCTTCACCCTTCTCCCTCCATAACCCCCTGAATAAATATCCAACTTTACTCTGCATGGCGTGCCTATCCATGTCTCTGTCTCTTGCCCGCCCGCCATGTGTCTCCCTGCCTGGGACTAGCCACCGCTCAGGGACTGGCAGCCGTCTCTGCCTGGGACTGGCAGCTCTCAGGGCCTGCTGCCTGCCGCCACATGGCCCGCTACCACCACTTGGGGACCTACAGCATTTCTGCTGCCTACTGCCGCTGGGAATCCTGCAGCATTTTTAATTTTCCCATTACAACCAACACACCTGGCTCTGAGCTTTTTTTTAGTCCCTTTTCACAAATTGGTAGTTTAGCTGGGTGGGGTCTTGCCCTGATGTCACCACTCTCTTTAATCTGTTAACCTCCTTGAGCACAGAATTTAGCTTCATTACATTTCCTGGAGCCCCTTTTATCCTCCGCCTGTGCATTTTATATTTACATGTTCAGCTTGCCCCTTTTCATCATAAGTCTTCCTAAGAATGAACACTAGTTCATACAAGAGAGTCAATACCAGGCTGTTTTGAAATTTTCTCTGCCAAAAGAATTAATCCGAATATCTCCAATTTAGTCTCAGGAAAGCTTTTCAGACAAAGGCAAAAAGCAGCCACATTCTTTGCCAAAATATCAAAAGAACCATCTCCAGGCAACATATTAACATTCTTCTTCTCTGAAACATTTTGAGCCAGGCTCCACAGTTCAAATCATCCTCAGCACCACTGTCTTCCATGTTCCTACTAGTATGACCCATGAAGCCTCCACTTAAAGCATTCCACTGTTTTCCTAACCCAACGTCCCAAAGTCCAAATTCCTCCAAGCAAACATGGTCAGTCTTATCACAGTACCTGGTACTAATTTCTATCTTAGGGTTTCTGTTGCTGTGAAGAGATACCATGACCATGGCAATTCCTATAAACAAAAAACATTTAATTGGGGCTGACTTACAGTTCAGAGGCTTAGTCCATCATCATCATGGCTAAAAACACAGCTGCATGTAGGCAGACATGGTGATGGAGAAAGAGCTAAGAGTTCTACATCTAGATCTGCAGGCAACAGGGGAGACTGCGAGCCACACTGGGCACAACTTGAACATAAGAGACCTCAAAGCCCTCCTCCACAGTAACACACTTCCTCCCATAAGGCCACACCTCCTGATAGTGCCACTAACTGATGACCAAGCATTCAAATACATGAGTCTCTGGGGACTGACCATTCCTCTTCAAACCACCACACCCAACATGAGTACTAGGAATCAAACTTAGATTCTCTGGAAAAGAACAATGCACACTCTTAACCACTGATCCATCTCTTCAGCCCTCCATTTGATTTGCTGGGGCAGGGGGAGGGGAGACAGGGGACACACGACACATACAGGTTGTTTCTTACTTTTTGTTCTTACTTTAATGGTACCACTGATAAACAGCTACACGTAATCTGTTATTACAATGGCTTGTTTCCTCAGAACAGCTTTCCAGAAACAGAACTGTGGGCCAAAGGCTATGGGGAGTCTTCTAAACTTTGGCCACTTGTTATCAGATGGCTTTCCAAAACCTTTCTTTCCTTCACCAAGAACATTCTTAGAGTTTGAGTCTAGACTGCTCCCCAAAGACTCAAGTATGGCAGGTTTGGGCCCCACCTGGTAGCAGCGTTTGTGAGATGGTATCAGATGGAGGCTACCATAAGGGAATTAGCGCCTACCAATTGGTTCATAGCTGAAAGGATTATAAGGGGTAAGGCCCGGATAAAGGGAAAAGGAGGGGAGAACACACGCCTTTGATAAGCACGGCTTGTTCCTACCTCACAAAGCTCTCTTTGCTTCCCACCCTCCCTCCTTCCTCTGCTCTCCCTCCCCTGCTAGCCCTCTGCCAGAATGCCGTGCCTCCACACGAACACCCAGAGACAGGAGCAAACAAGGAACTGAAGTCTCTGAAACCATGGGCTAGAACAAACCTTTCCTGCTTTAAGTAGGTTTCCTCAAACATTTTTGTCAAAGCAAAGTGTAAGGCAAACAATATGAAGGCAAACCGACACAAAACTTTCATTTCTGCTTCTCTGTCACCCAGTGTCCTGTGGCTGGTTTTCCTTGAACATTTACCTATCTGCTAGGAACTCATTATGGTTCTCATTTATTGGATGACGAGCCATGTTAAACTCTTATTAGGATCATGTGCTCATGTGCACATGAAGAGCGCATGTCCTTTGTGGCTATTCACACTTGGGGCTTTCCTTAGTGTATTTCATAGCTACTTTTTGTTGTTGTATTATGGTTTTGTGTTTTCTGTTTTAAAGTGTGCGTGCGTGCGTGTGAGTGTGTGTGTGTGTGTGTGTGTGTGTGTGTGTGATGGGAGGGGGGATGTGTGTGCTGTACCATAGCATGTGTGTGGAGATAGGAGGTGGATACTTTTGGAGAAGTCAGTTCTCTCCTGTCACTGTGAGTGCCGGGGATTGAACTCACACACGCGCGTGCTCAACACACACACATTTCTGCTGATCCATATTATAATCTGTTTTGTTTTATATTTCGAAATGGGTCTCACTTGTAGCTCAGGCTGGCCTTGAGCCCAGATTCTGCCTGAATCAGACCTGGGACCCTGGGACCTGGGGTCACCACTGACACCGCTATGCCTGGCTTCAAGGTGGCCTTTGATGCCAAGAGTTTTGGGTGGCTTTATTTTTTTTTTTACATAGCACTTTGCCTTCTCATTTTATTTAGCATAAAATGCATAGGCAATTGAAAAATAATGCAGTAAAATCCATCATTTCCTTCATGAATTTTTCTATTATTGTATGCTCAACTGGGCTTTTCTTTCCTTGTAATTCTTCTAAACACCAATTTGAATTTTTATATACTACAGCCCAGGGCAGCCTCCTTTGTTGGGGGGACTTGCTGCTGTGCTCCTGAGGCTTTCTCCCTCCCGGGATCTGATGAAATAATCACACACATTTTCTCCAAGTTCTTTATGGTTTCATATTTATGATTATCACTTCTTGAATAAATTAAAATTAACAACATTTTTGTATGAAAGTCTCATTTGTGACAAATACATACACATTATACGATATTTAAGAAAGATGGGCTAGCAAATAAAAGAGATGAAATACTATTCCAGTAAGAGGCTTTTTAAATAATCCTTTCTTGTCTAGTTAAGAGCACATATTACTTTAACTTTTCTGAAAGTAAGTTAATCTTCTTAGGGCTGCTTGCTATCCAAGGCACCCTTAGTGTGACAAACCCTTCTGGAACTTGGACACTTATGACTTCTTTAACTTCAGGCTGGGGACCTCTGCATCAGTTTCCAGCCTGTTCATGCTCCTCCAAGCCTGAATCGCTTTAGGGGATTAAGGCATATTCCTCTTTCCAGGTGCAGTTTCTCAACCTTGGAACTATTGACATTGGTCCGAGATGTGGGAAGCGAAGTACTCTGTCTACTCTAGGATGTGCAACAGATTTCCTGTTCTCTATATTAAATGTCAAACACGTTTCCCTCTAGCCAAAAATGTACTTAGATGTTGTCTGACTTTTAGCTTCCTATTAGTGTAACATGATACCTGAGGTGAGCAAGCTATAAAGAGAAAAGGCTTATTTTGGCTTACTGTTCTGGAGGTTTCAGATGCTGAATGGAAGTCACTCATCTGATGGCAGCTGGGAGGCAGAGAGAAAGAGCAGACAAGAGTCTCAGAATCCCCTCCATAGTTACACTCCTAATGATCTCATTTTCTTCCACTAGGCCTCACCTCTCAAAAGCACCATGTTCTAGAGTCTGAGTCCTTAGACACATAGGGAAAGGGAACTCATTTCAATTATCGGGCCATGGGAAACTCAACCCAACCACAGTGCCAGGGGAAATTCCCCCATCCACAGTGCCATGGGACACTCAGGAAATTTCCAGTGCCAAGGGACACTCTTCCAATCCACAATGCATGAGACACTCATCCCAACCACAGTGTCGTGGGACACTCATCCTGATGACAGTGCCATGGGGCACACACTCATCCACTCTACAGAGCCATGGGGCATTCATCCAATCCACAGTACCATGAAACACTCATTCCAAACACAGTGTCATGGGACACTCATCCAATCCACAGTACCATGAAACACTCATTCCAAACACAGTGTCATGGGACACTCACCCCAACCACAATGCCATGGGACACTGATCCAAGTCATAGTGCCATGAGACATTATCCTACCTATAGTGACATGGGATGCTCATCCCAACCACAGTGCCATGCGACACACATCCCAACCACAGTATAATGGGA
The DNA here is from genome assembly GCA_004026605.1 of Ondatra zibethicus. NCBI lineage: Eukaryota > Metazoa > Chordata > Mammalia > Rodentia > Cricetidae > Ondatra > Ondatra zibethicus. Next base: position 18,447 of record PVIU01025981.1, on the reverse strand, counting down.
AATATATCACAACCACAGAACTCTGGGACACTCATCCCATCCATAGTGCATGGGAGACTCGTCCCAGCCACGGTGCCATGCGACACTCATTAAATAAATACACAGAGCCATTGGGCACTCATCCAAATCACGGTGCATGGGAGACTCATTCTATCCACAGTGCTATGGGACACTCACCAAATCCACAGTGCCATGGGACACTCATTCAATCCATAGTGCCTTGGGACATTCATCCAGTCCACAGTGCCGTGGGACACTCATCTCAACCACAGTGCTCCAGGGCACTCATCCCAAAGACAGTGCATGGGGTAGTCATCAAATCCACAATGTATGGGACACTCATCCCGATGACAATGCTGTGGGACACTCCTCACAACCACAGTGCTGTTAGATAGTGACCCCAACCACAGTACCGTGGAACACTCACCCTAACACAGTGCCGTGGGACACTAATCCAATCCACAATGCCATAGGACACTCATCCAATCCACAATGCCATGGGACACTCATCCACTCTACGGCACCATGCGACGTTCATCCAATCCATAGTACCATTGGACACTTAGCCAAACACAGTGCCATGGGACACTCATCACAATCACAGTGCCATGGGGCATTCATCCAACCACAGTACAATGAGGAACTCATCCAGTCCATAGTGCCATGGGACACTCATCCAATCTGTAGTTTCATCCAAGCCACACTGGCATCAGACACTCATCCAATCCACAGTACTATGGAATACTCATCCCACCCATGGTACCATGGGGCACTCAACCCAACCACAGTGCTGTGGGGACTCAATAATTCCGAAATGCATGGGACACACATCCCAATGAGTGCCACGGGGCATATATCCAGCAACAGTGCCACAGGACATTCATCCAGTCTATAGTTTGTCAATCATCCAATCCACAGTGCCATGGGACACTCATCTCAAACACAATGCTGTGGGACACACATTCAATCAAAAGTGCTATTTGGACACTCATCTAACCAGTGCCGTGGGACAATCATCAAATCCATAGTTCCATGGGACACTCATCCTATCTATTGTGTCATTGGACAGTCATGCCAACCACAGTACTACGGGAAACTCATCACAACCAGTGCCCTGAGGCACTCATTCAATCCACAGTAATGTAGGACACTCACCCAATTCCCAGTGCCATGGGACACTCATCCAATTCACAATAATGTAGGACACTCACCCAATCCCCAGTGCCATGGGACACTCATCCAATCCCCAGTGCCGTGGGACACTCATCCAATCCCCAGTGCCATGGGACACTCATCCAACCACAGAGCCAAGGAACACTCATCCCAATCACCTTGTCATGGGACACTCATCTGATCCACAAATCCATGGGACACTGATTTAGCCAACAGTACCATGAGACAATCATGCTAACAACAGTGCTGTGGGACACTCTCCAAACCACACTGCCACAGGGCACACATCCCATCCACAGTGCCGTGGGTCACTCATCCAACCACAGTGCTATTCTGCCATTGGACACTCATCCTATCTATAGTGACATGGGACACTCATCCCAACAGCAGTGCTCTGGGACACTCATCCCACCCAGAATTCAGTGGGGAACTCATCATACCTGTAGTGTGTCAGGGACCAGCCTCGACAAAAATACCTCTTGCCAGGGTAGAGGCGTGGGTATTTAGGAAATATTAGTAAAGAATATGAAGCACGAATGAAAATAATAAAATGAAGAAACCTATAGGATAGTATCAGGAGGGAGTTCCAGTGAGTTGGGAATTCACCTGTGTTTAATTTCCAATTGCTTTAAATACCCTTGACCCCAAAATGTAGGAGTAAGACAAAAAGCTGCATTAACACGCTACAAGGAAATGAACAGACAAGTTGGAGGTCACAGGCTCTGGCCACAGTTAAACATTCTGTTGCTAGAACAAAACAAGTCACACTCACACCCTAGACCAAAACATTCTGTAGGCAAACCACTCCCTAGGTGGAATCCAAAGTTATCTCCTTAAGGAAACTGGAACTTAGTTGGATCCTTAGACTTTTGTTTGAGGTAGAAACAAACCTACTTCTCTATTCCTGAAATACAAGGTTGACAATAACCTTGAGAGCAGAACTCTCTGACCTAAATATAGGTGGGACCTTTGTTTGAGGTAGAAACACCATAACCTTGAAGGAAAAGAGATGTTCCAGCTCTCTGACCTTTGGTCAAGATGGAAATAGGCTCACATTTTCGGGTCCACAATAGTGCTGTGGGACACTTGTACAATCCACAGTGCCATGGATACTCATCGAATCCACAGGGCCGTTAATCACTCATCCAGTCCACAGTGCTTGGGATGCTCACCTGATCTACAGCAGTGGTGACACTCCTCCAATTCACAGCGCCTGCGACACTCATGCAAACACAGTGCCATGGGACACTTAACCAATCCACAGCACCATGGGGCATTCATACCAGCCAGGTGGTGGTGGTTCATATCTTTAATACCAGCACTCAGGATGCAGAGGCAGATGGATCTTTGTGAGTTCACGGCCTACCTGGTCTAGAAAGTGAGTTCCAAGACAGCTAGGGCTACACAAATAAACATCTCAAAAAAAAAAAAATAGAAACAAAAACCACGGTATCATGGGGCAGACACTCAAACCACAATCCCATGAAAAAGGTGTCCAATGCACAGTGTCATAGGAACTAAGATCTAATTTAGCAAGAACATTTTCTTCCTGAGCCAAAAGAAATACCTTTGGCAGGGGAGAGTTGTTATTGGAAATATGAATTCAATACTGTTTTTCCTCCAAGAGGATGAAAGCAAGCTTGGCAAATAACAGAGAATGGGAACAGGAAACAGAAACTAATAATGACAAGGCTTTTTTCCATTTGAGTGGACATTTTTAATGTAAAACACGAACATGAAGCATCCGTTCAAGTCCAAATATTTAGTCAACAACTATATAATAATCATAGAATAATCTAGGGTTTTTCCCTAGACCATTCCTTTGGACTGTTTTAAAGGGGTGTGTTTTTTATTAGCGACAACTAAATGAGGTTTTACCATGTTTATAAGTACATTTATTCACTTTAAAAAAAGTTATCCTACGTATAAGTATATTGTTTGGTGTATTTATCTGTTGCTCCTGTGGATTACTATAAAAATACATTGAGCGGTGTATTTACTCATTCATTCATTTTGGTTCTAGGTCAGGAACCTACATAGGCTAAGCAGAAACTCTATTCCCAACCATGAACTTTTTACCCTATGGGTGTGTATGTGCCTGTGTGTGCATGTATGTGAGTGATATGTGTGTGTGTCTGTGTGTGTGTGTAGGCATGCGAGTGTGTATGTGGAGTGTGGTATGTGTATGTGGTGGTGGTGTGTGTGAGAGGGTGGTGTGTGTGCATGTGAGTGTGTATTTGATGTGCGAGGTGTGTATGTGTGTGTCTGCATGTGCTATGTGTATATGTGTATGTATGAAGTGTGTGGTATATGGCGGGTGTGTGGGTGTATGGCAGGTGGTGTGTATGTGTGTGTTTGCATGTGTTCATGTGTGTGCATGTGTGTGTATGTGCTGTGTGTGTTTGTATATGTATACACATGTTCATATGAAAGTCAGGGGTAAGTACCAGGTGTATCTTCCTTAATCACCCTCCACTCTGCTTTTTTTTGTGTGTGTGACAGGTCTAACAGAACCTGGAGCTTCTGATTGGACTCAACTGTCAGCCAGTGAGCCCCACCCCCAGCACTGGGACTACAGACATTGTCACCATGTCCATGGCTGCTGGAGTTCCAGTCTTAGGCCCACAGACACTTCACCGACTGAGTGTTTCAACCGCTTCCAAATGACTTACTTTTAATCCTATGGAAAGGCTAGCAAGCTTTTATTTCATTAATAAAACCAACCCATGGGGTTTGGGGCACAACTTTTCAAACCATAATGTGCAGGCTGGTCACCTGAGAGTCCTGTTACCAGGCGGGTCCAGCAGATCTGGGGGGTGGCGCTAATAAGCTCCTGGGGAGACTGCCATGGGTGACCTGGAGATCAGATTTGAGAGATGAAGGCTGTGAGCATCAGACCCACACAGCTGCTGTGTGCTTCTGTGGGGACGACCGTCCACAACAAATCATGTGGCTGTCATTCATCTGGACCGCATAGAGTTTTAACAAGACAACTAGAAACTCATCAGCCAAGCCAGGCCTTTTTTTCTCCAAGTAAAAAGGGATGCCAGAAATGATTACCAGGCGTAAAACAGTCTGCCCGGTGCAAATGGAACCTTCTCGTTGCACTGGCTTTAATCGGAGAGCATCTTCAAATGAGCAAATTATTTTTCATTATTTGTCAGGGGAAAAGTGAAGCGCTTGCTCCAAGAGGAAGTTAGCGGTGAAACAGTAAATAAAGAGCAGGGATGAGAGGAACAGATTTAATTTACATAGCTGCTCAAAATGCTATTGATAAGGTTCTCCAGGAAAGAAAGATAAAGATGAGTCACTAGAGGATGGAAGGAATGTTTCCTGGTGATAGGAAGCAACTTAGAGCCCAGAAACAAAGGCGAGGGGTAAACAGGCAGCTATCTGCACTGGGGTGTGTGGCAAGCTTGCTGCAGTGCAGAGGGAAAAAAAGAGAAAGAAGGGGGCATGGGATGGACTGCAAGAAGCTGTGAATGAGCATTTGCCTTAAAGTAAGGAAATGGGTGGGCATTTAAGAGGCAGGGTAAGGTGCTGCGATTTAGTCGCGAATGGGAGCCTGGGATGCAAATCAGATGAGATAACACCCTGAATAGGACCTGACTCTCCCACTCAAAGGAAAATTGACTTCAAGGCAAATGTAATTATGTTATATTTTGTAAGATGCTGAGGTTGTCGGTCTGGGTAAACACTGGAGAAGCTGGTAACTAGGGGAAATAAGCTGTCCAAACGAGGCAACAAGCTAAGTGAGTTAATACGGAATGGCTTCTGGTTTCAACCGAAGGCTGCCCATCTCCCTGACTCCATGATGCTCTACAAGCTACCAAGACAGAGGCTCTGGGCTGGATCTGCTGAGTCTAAATCCTGAGAGGATGGGCTCTAAAGTCCTGAGAAATCTCTCTGCTGGAGACCCTGCTGCACAACGAAGATGAACTCCAACAAGTTGGCTAAAATCACGAAAGGAAAGCTGGATCTCAGAGGGGGAGTGCACTGTTGTTACAGGTCATTGCCCTGGATCTGAGTTGCAAGGCTTCTGCTGAATTATCGGGGTCCTGCGTCCTAAGGCAAAGAACTAGACCAGACACACATGGATAGAAATAGAAAAAGAAATACTTTGTCGAGAAAGAAACGCTGGAGCTGAAGAGATGGCTCAGCAGCTGAGAGTACTTGCTACTCTTGTAGAGGACCTGGGTTCGGTTCCCAGCACTCATATGGAGCAGTCCACAACCACTTGTAACTCCAGGGAATCCAGCCCCCTCTTCTGGTCTACACAGGCACATGAATGCACATGGATCCCTGATTACAGACAGTTGCGAGCCACCTGATGTGGGTGCTGGGAATTGAACCCAAGTCCTCTACAAGAACAGCAAGTGCTCTTAACCACTGACCCAGCCCTCTAGTCCCTACACATTAATCTTAAGTAGCTTTCTCCCGTCTCTATTCTTCTGCCATGCTATCAATTCCCAAAACTAAATAATGTTAATGCTTATTAAACAAAGCGTTTGCTCTGAGTCCATGATGTGTGATTCTTAATCTGCTCTTTATGTTTTGACATTTTATTGAGAAATAGCTAGCGTATACATCTAGAAAGCACAAATACATAGCCTAGGAAACTGTATACACTGAGCACCATATGGGAAGACATGACAAGCATCTGTTCTCCCCAATAAGGCACCAACGAAATACCAAAGACACAGTTCCACCCGAGTCTAGCTTTAAGAGCCAACGAGTTTACAGGGGCCACTTACAGAGCAAGGGTAAAAAGTTGCTTACAGAGCAAGGGTGAAAGGTTACTTACAGAGCTAGGGTGAAAGGTTACTTCAGGAGCATGGGTAGCTCAATGACATCTGCATCATTGGACAGCGCAATCCAGCATGGGCGATCACTCATAAGCCTGCCTCCCTGGGTCTCCTTATCCGGTGTACAGACAGTTCCACAGAGAAGTCTTCTCTCCACAGCAATTGCATGCTGTTCAAATACTTTGAAGAAAGGCCTGTGAATCCTGTAACTCTCTGAGCCTCCTGAATCCTTCTATCTAATCAGCTTCCTGGGTGCCTCCCTTCAGAAGGGAATATTTCAATTCCCAGGAAATATCTACATATACCTAGGAATCCAATCAGGTCAAGAAAAAGGACTCTTGGCTGGGCACAGTGGCGCATGCCTTTAATCCCAGCACACTCAAGGCAGAGACAAATGGATCTCTGTGAATTTGAGCATGGTCTGTTCTTGGGTTAAGAATCCAGGGATGGCTTAGTTGAATGGTTCTGGCTCAGAGTCTCAAGTCTGAGGTCAAGATGTTATTGAGAGCCACTGTCCTTGGGAAGAACTGTTCCCAGCTCACTGATGCAGCTGTTGGCTGGGAGCCTCCATGGTTGGACCATAGTGTTCTTCAGGGATACACCAGCAGGCTTCCCTAGAGCAACTAACCTGGGATGGGGGTGGGGCAGCCTAGATGGAACTCGCTGCTCCTTTTGTGAACTAAACTCAGGAGCGGCATGTCATCATGTCTGTCATTTTCTGTTGATCACGCAAGCCAGCTCTGATACCACGTGGGAGATTATAAACACCATGAACTGGGAACCCCTCCTCGCCATCCTAAAGGCTGCCTACCGTATCCACTGTGACTTCAGTTTACTTAAATTGGATTGCTCATGCGTTGAGTGTGTTTGCATTTGTATTGGTCATGAGATCTGTGAGCATTTTGCCTGTTTTTCTGTTGGGTTGTATTTTTCTTAGTGATTTCTAGTACTTCTGTTTTGATTATCAGAGTCCAGGTCTCCCTATGCATCCTAGGTTGGCTTTAAAGTGTGCTCCATCTGCCTCAGCCTCCCCCAGTAGTAGCACTTTCTGTGTACCAGGACACTTGGCTTGTAGGGGTACTTTGTATATTCTAGATAAGGCATCTTCTTTTATTCTGCATTGCAACTATCTTTCCCATTTTTCCACCTTTTTAATGATGCCTTTTTGTTTTCTTTTGGTGCTAGGGACTAAACTCGGGCCTTACGGGGAGCAAGCAAGTACTCTACCACTTAGCTATATCCCCAGCCCTTACTAATGCCTTTTAATAAAGAGAAGTTCTTATCTGAGCAGAACCAAATCCATACCTAGTGATTTGTATCTTACTTAAGAATTCTCTCCTGAGGTCAGAAAAACATTTATTTTTCACATTATCTCCGAAAAGCTTTATTATTCTGCCTTCCAAAAATTAGGTCCGCAATCCTCTTGGAGTAGGTTTTGTGTAGGTATGATGTAAGGGTCTAATTTTGCTTCTTCTCTGTCCTGGTACCCAATTGTCCCAGCACTGTTTATGAGAACACTGTCCTTTCCTAAGACTCTGCTGAGTCTATTTGCTCATTCTGCTGCTCACGCCACACGTTCCTAAGCACATCTTCGTACTGAGGCTCAGTATCTTGTCCAATAAGACCCCCAGTGTGGGTTCCAAGAAACACAAAGAATGATACAGTTCTTCCTCCAGAACGGCTGTCCTGATGAGCAATGAACGGTTTCTGCCCTTAGGAGTGCCTAGATGCTCGAAATCCTTTAATATCTAAACGACATCTCACCTTGTCTGTGTCATCCCCCCGACACCAGGTATGGAATCCATCTGACCACCTCTGAGAACAAGGGTCCATCCCTGTCAAGTGACTAGCCGTACAGACAGCTAATTCCAATGACTGCCTTATTCCCCATTCTAGCATATAAGTGCTTCAAAGGCAGTGTGGTGTTTCCTTCGAGGCTTGCCTCTCATCAGGATTGTCAGCCTAGCAGAGGGCCTGTACTAGATAAGTTCTCAGTAAGTGTTTATGACATCAATGCATTTTCATCATTTGAATTCATATTTAATTGTATGTACACACTAGGCACCAGAATAAAGACTGAATGTTACTTGCCCAGACAAGTTTCCAACAGTATCCAAATTTTCAAGGTTCTAATCAGTAACACTCACAGACTTAGCACTAAAACTATAATGTGATATTCAACTAACTTCGGGCTTATGTTGTATAGCTCTTACGGCCCTTCCTGTCCAAGAATTTCATGAAGTCTTATTTCTGACCGCTAGCCATCAAAATAAAAACATAACCCCCCGTTTCCCCCCCCCCTTTCCCCACATACACACATGGGACACACTGCTGAGAAATTACTTCCATGACATTCAAATTTAACTGAGAGGCCTATATCCTGTGCCACCCCCAACACCCTCTGCTGGTTTTCCCTCTCTCCTGCACAGTTGTGAGTTCTGGAAAGAGTGACAGGAAGGAAAGCAGCGTCCATGTCTTCTCTCTGGCTGTCATCATCTTCCTTTCACTACCACCCACCTTGTAGCTGCCAATGCTGGCTATCCCTGGGCCCTTGTGTGAGCCTTCGAGAGGCCCTGAAGGATGCTACCTTTTCCCTAGGACTAGTCACACGCCCAATGTCCATGAGCTCAAGGTCACTTCCCTTCATTCCACTAGAATTCTTACACCCGGGGAAGTGAGGGGAAGTGAGATGACAAGCTGACCGTCTGCCAGTTATTAGCTGTTATCTCTCAGCTTCAAACCTAACACCGAAGTCTGACTTTTGATCCTGCAGCCAGAAGATCTTGCCTCTGCTTTTCTAGCTGCTTCCTATTAGGCTCTGCTCAGTGAGAGTGACTGGGACTGCAGAAGGAGCAGGCTTATGGGAGTTTAAATGTATTTGCTCCCCCCATAAGATCATAGGCAGTGGCACTATTAGGAGGTGTGGTCTTGTTGGAAGAGGCTGGGTGACGCATGCCTTTGATCCAAACCTTGACGCTGGAGGGCACACATTCATCTGGGCCATACCTTCTGTTAGAAGTGTGTCACTGTGGGGGCAGGTTTTAAGGTCTTTTTCTCAATCTTCACTTAGTGTGACCTTCAGTCAGTTTCCTGTTGCCTTCTGGTCAAGATGTAGCCAGCACCACATCTGCCTGCATGCTGCCATGCTCCCCATCATGAACCCCTGAAACTGAAACTGTAAGCCATCAATCACCTCAATTAAATGTTCTTTGTAAGAGTTGCCATGCTCATGGTGTCTCTTCACAGCAATTAAAGCCCTAACAAAGACAAGGCTTTCTCTTTTGTGAGCATCCTCTAGTGATGTTTGCTGTCTCCTGATACTCCCTCCCATGAAGATACCAGTTGTCCCCAGTTTGCAGCTGGAAGTTGTACTGGGAAGACAGCCTCCATGCATTTTTCTTCCTCCCAGCCCTTGCATACCGATCTAAGCATTAGTGCCCAGAGTGTCTGTCTCCAAGTGTTAATTCCATCTTATTACTATTTCCCTGGGAGTAAGGGCATTGATAGTCCCTTCAATTACTTCCTCTTGGACAAATCAGTGCTGTATTCATGCAATTTTAGTTGCCTGGTGTGGGAGTTTGAATGTAATTGGCCCCCATAAGCTCAGAAGTAATAACACTCTTAGGAGGTATGGCCTTGTTGTAGTAAGGTGTGGTTTGTTGGAGGAAGTGCGTCACTGTGAGGGTGGGTTCTGAGGTCTCCTATGCTCGAGTTATGCCCAGTGTGGACAGACTCCTTCTGCTGCCTGCAGGCCACCACGATGCACCATCATGATAATGGATTAAACTTCTGAAACTGTAAGCCACCCCAATTAAATGTTTTTCTTTATAAGAGTTGCCATGGTCACAATGTCTCTTCACAGCAATAGAAACCCTAACTGTGGTTTATCATTTTTTTGTGAGACAGAGTCTTGTGTATCCCAGGTTGCCCTCAAATTCACTGTGCAATTGAAATAATCTTGACCTTCTGAGTGCTAAGATTTACAGACATGCACCACCACACATAGTTTCTGCTTAATAGTTCTTTATATTAAATTTTCTTGTTAAGTAGTAATAAGGTTTCTACCTGGGGCTGACAGAATAGCCCTGATTCTCCTCTGAGCAAAGCACTTTCCTGTCCTCGTTAATTCACAACAATAACCCCATTGTAAAAAGTCTGGGTACAGTTCTCAGGAAATCTGAGCTCTCCCAACTTTTAGTGCCAGACCTAAAACAAGCTATCTAAAATTTCTCTAGGTCTATTTAACCAAACTGAAATAGGAATCGCAGAGGCTATTAGCTTAGCTTGCTTTCTATTGCTGCACTAAAGACCATGACCAAAAGAAGCTTGAGGAGAATAGCATTTATTTGGTTTACACGTCTCAATCACAGTCCATCACTGAGGGAAGCCAAGGAGGGAATTCAGTCAGAGTGGCAACTTGAAGGCAGGAGCTGATACTGAGGCCACAGAGGAGCATTGCTTACTGGCTTGCCCTCCATGAGTTGCTCAGCCAGCTTTCTTCTATGACCCAGAACCACCAGCCAAGGGGTGGTCTGGAACCTTACATGTCAATTGTTAATTTTTTAAAAACGCCAGCACAGCCTTGCCTACAGGCCAATCTGATAGAGGCATTTTCTCTATTAAAGTCCCCTCTTCCCAAATGATCTGACTTTGTCAAGATGACAAAACATTAACTGGCACACCCATCTTCAGAGGAAAAACTGAACCTCAATAATGGAAGCTGGCCGGGCAGTGGTAGCGCACGCTTTAATCCCAGCACTCGGGAGGCAGAGGAGGGCAGATCTCTGTGAGTTCGAGGCCAGCCTGGTCTACAAGAGCTAGTTCAAGGACAGGTTCCAAAGCTACAGAGAAACCCTGTCTCAAAAAAACAAAAAAAAAAAAGCTAATAAAACATAGTAACTTGGGGTTGGAGAGGTGGCTCAGTGGTTAAGAGCACTGATTGCTCTTCCAGAGGTCCTGAGTTCAATTCCCAGTAGCCACATGGTGGCTCACAACCATCTATAGTGGGATCTGATGCCCTCCTCTGTTGTGCAGACACACAGGAAGACAGAGCAACTCATATGCATAAATTTTAAAAATCAGTAACCCAAAAACTGTCCACTAAAATCACTCCCATTGAGAGGAGGGAGTTAGGGGTGAGTTAACCAAAATTAAAGATATCTAATAAAACCTGATATAAATGCACTACTTTATAAGCTGCCTTAGTTACTGTTCTCTTGCTATGAAGAGGCACCATGGCCAATGCAAATTTGCAGAAGAAAACAATTGGGGGCTTGCTTACAGTATCAGTATCAGAGGATCAGTCCATTATCATTGTGGTGAAGAGCAGGGCAGCATGTAGGCAAATACGGTGCTGGAGAAGTAGCCGAGAGTTTTACATCTTGATCCACAATCAACAGACAGAGAGAAAGAGAGACTGGGCCTGGCATGGGCTTTTGAAACTTCAAAGCCCACCCCCAGTGACACACTTCTTCCACTAAGGAGAAGCTTTTCATTTAATAACCTATGTCTTCTGTGGGGAAGCATTTTTTACTAAAGCAGCAAACCTGTGTTCAAACTCATGTTAAAAAAAATACTGTATTTCAAATTAGGCCATGTGGTGGTTTTAATGAAAATGGCCCTCATAGGCTCATAGAGATTGACATTATTATTATTATCATCATCATCATCATCATCACTATGCATCATACCTCCTAATACTTCCCAGACAGTTTTACTAACTGGAGATTAAGTATTTAAATACATGAGCCTATGGAGTTGTCTTAGAAACCCTAAAGTTAGGGGCTGGAGAGATGGCTCAGGGGTTAAGAGCACTTACTGTTCTTCCAGAGGTCCTGAGTTCAATTCCAGCAACTACATGGTGGCTCATAACCATCTGTAACAAAATCTGTTCCCCTCTTCTGGCATGCAGGCATATATGCAGACAGAATACTATATATACAATAAATGAATATATTTTTTTTCAAAAAGAAACCCTAAAGTTTCTATTGCTGTGAAGAGACACCATGACCACCAGAACTCTTATTTTTTTTATTCTGTGTGTTTTTCACAACATGTATCTTGATCTCATTCATTCCCTTTCCCTTCACATCTGCCCTCTGCCCCTGTACCCCCCAAACAAAACAAAATTCAAGAGAAAAGAGGGAAAAAATAAAAGGAAAAACATTAAAAAGTAAGAAAAGTTAAAAATCTTGTCATAGAAGCTGCAGTGTGATCCAACAAGCCCTGCCGTACACCCCTTTGTCCACACATCTCTATTTGCAAGTGTGTATTGCAAAGAGTCATTGAAGTAAAGCATTTAATTGGAGCTGGCTTACTGTTCAGAGAGTTAGTCCATTATCATCACGGCAGGCAGCATGGCAACATGTAGGCAGACATGGTGCTGGAGAAGTAGCTTAGAGTTCAGCATCCCAATTCTCAGGCAACTGGGCCTGGCTTGAGCATTTGAAACCTCAAAGCCCATTCCTGCCGACACACTTCCTCCAGCAAGACCACACCTACTCCAACAAGCTCATACCTCCTAATAGTGCCAGTCCCCATAAGCCTATAGGGGCCATTTTCATTCAAATCACCACATAATCTAATTTAGAATATAGCATTTTTTTCTGTGTTTTTATTGGAGTTGATCATGGGTAGGAACTGTCACCTTCAAGGTATGCCCCTCCCACCAAGCATGTCTGTTTTAATCCTCTTGGGATGCTTTCTGGGACTTTTTTTTTTTTTTTTTTTTTTTTTTGGTTTTTCGAGACAGGGTTTCTCTGTAGCTTTGGAGCCTGTCCTGGAACTAGCTCTTGTAGACCAGGCTGGACTCGAACTCACAGAGATCCACCTGCCTCTGCCTCCCGAGTGCTGGGATTAAAGGCGTGCGCCACCACCGCCCGGCCGCTTTCTGGGACTTTTTCTTTTTCTTTGTACTCTTTGTAAAGCTAGCAGCAGCTTCAGGTTCCTCAGAAGAAAATTTCCTTTTCTTCTTGGGGACAATGTGGCTTGCTGCCTCTTCTGGTTCACTGGCCATTTCCTTCTTCTGTGAGGATTTCTTCCTCTTAGGAGGACTTAAGCTGCTAGTAGCCACCTCTTCAGGGCCACTGGCCAACTCCTCCTTAGGAAAAGCTTTCTTTTTCTTACTTTTAGGCAAAGAGACAGGTGGATCTTCCATTCCATTTTCCTGTGGAGTCTCCTGGGGTTTTAACTTTTTCTTCTTCTTAGGTTTTTCATGTGTCTCCTCACACTCCTCTGGAGTGCTATTGTTTTCTGAGGATGCCTGGGCCAGCGCAGCCAGTCACTTCTTTTCCTTCTTCAAGCATTTCTTCTGTTTTTCCAGTTTCCTGGTAATTTCAGCAGCCGCTTCCTCTGCCTGAACCATGGCTTCTTTCATGACATCCAGGTTCTTCCGTGGAATCTCTCCAATCTCATAGAAAGACAATCGCTCCTTGACTTGTTCTCGGAGTTTCTCCCCAAACACACTTGTGGGTACCTCAGAGAAGCAGTCAATTCTTGATGCAATATTGCATTTGTTTGCTAGATATCGGGAGATGCGGCCTTTGTTCTTTGCAGCTGCTCGACCAATGAAGGTAGAATGGAAAATGAGTCCATATTTTGATGTATTACCTCTTGTATTGTTCCTCTTGTCTTCAGGGCTCTGGAAACTTGGTCCCTTTTTGCTGGGCCCTGGGAATCACTCAGACACCAGGACTGGCTATCACCCCTAGAATATAGCATTTTAAAAATGAGTTTGAACACAGGTTTGCTGCTTCAGTGAAAAATGCTTTCCACAAGAAGACATAGGTTATTAAAAGAAAATCTCAATGCCAGGCTGGGATGCTTCTCTAAAACTTATCGATTAGGAATGCCCCAGATGACCCCAAAGAAACACAGGCTACTGGTTTTGCTCTTGGTTGCCCACCATATCTAGATGGCAAGACCCTATTACTGAAGACTCAACACACTTTGGTCATAGGACACAGGAAAATCAAGCTGGAACTGACCTAAAATCTTCTTTCTGCTAGCTAGCTTTCCTAGTGCTAGAAGGTGCTACACAGACCACCTGGGGAAGAGACACCATCAATGGTATTACTTGGTAGTAAACCCTGAATGCTCTGATACTGACCTTCCAGCAAGATGTGACTTCTAATGCAATAATGGCACAAAAATTATGGGTATAACCTGTTGACCGAGGTTTCTGTCCTGCCTGGTCCTGCAGTCATTCAGTCCCAAAGAAACACATACACATTAATTATAAACTGATTGGCCTAGTATCTCAGGCTTCTTATTAACTCTTATAACTTATATTAGCCCATAATTCTTGTCTGTGTTAGCCATGTGGCTTGGCACCTTCATCGGCAAGGCAGTCACATCTTGCTTGCTCTGTGTCTGGCTTCCTCTCTGTCTTGGTGACAACTGCAGACTGAAACTTCCCTCTTCCCAGAATTCTCATTGTCCTACCTCTACTTCCTGCCTGGCTACTGGCCAATCAGTGTTTATTTAAAATACAAGTGACAGGGTATAGGCCATTGTCCCACAGCAATAACCAACAGATTTCTGATTGGATCTGAGGTCTGCTCCACAGGAGTAAATTCATGCCTGGTACTGTAAACCTAGTCGAACTCACAAGACTCAGGATGTCATAGGCCCTAACAGGGAGCCTACTATTGTTTTATTAAAAAAACAAACAAACAAACATGTTGTCAAATTGTCCTCTAAATATGTGTTTGTATCTGAAGATTAATGCTGTTCTCAACATTAGTCCAAGGAACTTCTGTAGTGGGCAAAAGTTAATGCAAAGATTCATAAGTGGCCAGTGTTCTGAGAAAGTAACTATTGAGTATTCAGTCCTAAATTAGATATCTATATCAACGCCCTCAAGGGCCAGGTGACCTCTGGGAAGAGGGGGTATGAAGAACATGATAGGGAATGGGAGGAGTGCTGAGAAATGTGTCTTCTGGTATGGCTATCACACTTACGATGTCATTGCTGTTATGGTCACCTGCACATGGTCAAGCCAACAGTGTGAGTTAGCATTCCAACAGGCAGCACTAACTGCACTTAGCCAGTTATTACCACCACCACCACCCCAAAGAAAAAGGAAGAAGGTAGTAAGGGGCTATTTGGTAGCTAACAGGGAGAGTTGGAGGGGTAATCAGAGTGAATAAGATCAATGCATAAATATATGAAATTGTCAAAGAAAAACAATAATTTGTGTCTCTTTCCATCCACAATATAGCAAAATTTTATTAAAGGCACAGATGCTCTAGTTTCTGCCTGATACAAGCCCCTGGGACAGTTCTGTGTGATGTATGTCATTCACTAGGATTTCTCTGTTCTACCAGTCTGTGCATATTATCTCAATGCCACATGCTTCCCGTGCCACCCCAAGGCTGTTGCCACTCAGCCCATGGTGATGTTTCCAAGCCCTCTTTCTGATTAGGGACACTGTGTGACCAAGTTCTAACAGTAGTGGTGTGAGCGGAAGCAGTCTCCACCACTGCTTGCCATGATTCGAAAAACTTCGCACACAGGGCCCTCTTATTCTCTTTCTCTTTCTTCTCTGTTGAAGCAGAAAAATGCCAAGACCCAAGGAGATGGTTGTGACTGGTCCTAGTGTAGCAGAAACTGACAACGTGTGTGTGTGTGTGTGTGTGTGTGTGTGTGTGTGTGTGTGTGTGTGTTATATTTTATGTCCTTATACAGCCACCAGTATTCAATCAACCCTAATGGCTCACTAATTCTAACCTCCCCACAAAGGTCCCACCTATAAGCAGCAGAGTTAAGTTTCTGTTCTCCTATCCTAGCACTTCACAGTGGCTGTTGAAGTTTTTGGAGGGGGATAAAGACTATTCAAAGAATCGTTATCATATTAGTTTGCTAGGGCTTTGTCATGGTTAATCTTAACTGTTTAATCTCGATGGTCAACTTGACATGATTTAGAATCACCATGGAAACATTCTGCTGGGTTCACCTGCAAAGGTGTTTCCAGAAAGACTTAACTAAGGAGGAAAGACCAGCCCTGAATGCTGGCAGCAGTGTCTTACAGGCGGGAAGGTGAGCTGAGCACCAGCGTCCATCTCTCCCTCGGCTTCCTGAGTGCAGATACAATGTGACCAGCTGCCTCCCACTCCTGCTGACACAGCTTCCCCCACCATGATGGTTTATGTTCTTTCTTAAACTGTGAGCCAAAATAATCCCTCTGTTCCTTAAATGGCTTTCTGTAAGGTATCATGTTACAACAATGAGAGCATTAACTGACACGGGCTTCCATATCAAAATACCACAGACTAGGTGGTTTAAACAAAGAAAATATGTATTTTCTCACAGTCATGAAGGCTAGACGATTTAGGCCAAGATGCCACCAGGCAGAGTTTCTCCTGAGGCCTCTCCCCTTGGCTTGCAGACTGTGGCTTCCCTCAGTGTCCTCACTTGACCCCTCCTCTACAGAGCCATCTCTGGGGTCTCCCTGTGTTCTAATCTCTCCTATCAGCCAGAGCCAGGCATGGTGGCACTTGCCTTTAATCCCAAAACTTGGGAGGCAGAGGCAAATGGATCTCGGTTGAGTTCAAGACCAGCCTGGTCTACAGAGCAAGTTCTAGGACAGCCAGGACTGTTACACAGAAAAACCCTGTCTCAAAAGGAAAAAAAAAAAAAGCATCAGCCAGACATATATATCAAAGCCCAGTCTAATTTAACCGCTGTTGCTTCAGAAAGAGCTCTGTCTTCAAATACAATCATATCCTGAGGTTCAAGGGTTAGAACACCAACATATGAATTTAGGAAGAATACAATTTATCCCATCACAATGCGCACTCTCTCTCTCTGTATATGCCCTTTCTTCTTTCTCTCCTGGCCTGTCTTTCCCTCCTCTTCTCTCCCCTCTGTCTTCCCCACAGCTAGTAAATTAGCTGGAATAATTTCCACGAAGTAAGTAGGCACATGTGAAGTGAACTCCAAGAAATGTAATCTGACTGGAGAAAAAAAAAAAACAAAACAACCAAGCTCAACCAAAGTGGATGCAATTTTGTAGAGTCGGAAAGAACGCTGAATGTTGAAAAGACAGCCAAATTACCCAACTCTCATCAGAGTGAGCCTCCGTTTCTGGTCACCTCAGCAGCTAAAATGAACTTCTTGAAATCCTTTTAAGTTCTCAGACATCGTCTCTTGCATAGAAAAAGGCAAAAGTGATCCCAGTTAAACCTAGAATGTGGCTGTGACTGTGCTGTTTGCCTGTGATGTCTCAGCTTTCAGGTGACTCAAGAAGAGTATTCTTCTTACATTTTAATAACATTTTTAAAAAATTAGTTTTTCCATTTCTTTATTTACTATGTGGGGGGGGGCATGGAGTGCACACATGCACATCTCACAGTGAGAATGTGGAGGTCAGAGGAGAGACAACCCACAGAAATCAGTTCTCTCCTTGTACTGTGTGGTGCCCAGGGATCTGACTCAGGTCATCAGGCCTGACAGCAAGTTCCTGAGCCATCGGCTAGCCCATGAAAAATGCGTTTTCAAAGGGGAATAAAAACAATCCCTTTATTCATATTCAAGGGGAATTAATAAAAGGGGTCTTCAGTTCAAGTTACTCATTGCTGTGGCCACAGGGACAGCGTAAAAGCAGAGCAGTGAGCCTTGGCTCGGGGTTTCAGAGGCTCCAGTCGGTCATGGCAGAGAAGTTGGCAGATGGATCAACTACACTCATGATGCAGGAGCATGTGGTGAATTGCTGATCAGGTCAGAGAGAACGGCATGAGAAACAGGCCTGGGCTAGCACTTCAGGGCCTGCCCTACTTGTTCATTTCAGCCAGGCAGACTCTGCGTCTCAAAGGTTCTACCGCCTCCTAAAACAGCGTCACCATCTGGAGACCAGGTCACCTAATACAGGAGCCTGAGGAACACAATTGTGACGAAAACCAAAGCACCTTTCAAAAGACACTGGAGGCAGACAAGCAGAGATGCTACTTGAAAATAGAGCGTCTTAGTCAGTGTTCTTTTGCTGTGAGGAGACACCATGACCACAGCAGCTTTTATAAAGGAAAACATCTAACTGAGGCTGGCTTATAGTTTCAGAGATTTGGTCCATTATGATATGTGAGCTTCCAGACAACCATGGTTCTAGAGAAGGCGCTGAGAATTCCACATCTTGATGCACAGGCAGCAGAAGAAGACTGAGTCCACACTAGATATAGCTTGAGCATATGAGATCTTAAAGTACTAGGTGTTCATCAGGCGAGTTTAAATTAGGGAGATGCTCTGGGCTAAACCCATCACTGGTGATAACCAGCTTGAACCAGCCAGTTTATGCTCCTCAGTTATGGTGGGATTGTGGGGGAGAGAAAGAGAAAGAGAACAGAAAGGGAAAGGGGGGGACAGAGAGAAGTGGCTGTGAGCAAGGCAGGTGATGGTGGGGGCAGATGAGCGGGGTGCAGTAACATATGTGAATAAAAATGCCATAAAGAAACCCATCCCACTGGGTGGTGGTGGC
>PVIU01025980.1:0-22782 GCA_004026605.1 Ondatra zibethicus | reverse complement strand
AGTGTCTGTTCACAGCAAAGTGCACGGTGTCAGAGAAGCTAGTGTCTGTTCACAGCAAAATGCACGGTGTCAGAGAAGCTAGTGTCTGTTCACAGCAAAATGCACGGTGTCAGAGAAGCTAGTGTCTGTTCACAGCAAAATGCACGGTGTCAGAGAAGCTAGTGTCTATTCACAGCAAAATGCACGGTGTCAGAGAAGCTAGTGTCTGTTCACAGCAAAATGCACAGTGTCAGAGAAGCTAGTGTCTATTCACAGCAAAATGCACGGTGTCAGAGAAGCTAGTGTCTGTTCACAGCAAAATGCACAGTGTCAGAGAAGCTAGTGTCTATTCACAGCAAAATGCATGGTGTCAGAGAAGCTAGTGTCTATTCACAGCAAAATGCACGGTGTCAGAGAAGCTAGTGTCTATTCACAGCAAAATTGCCATAGAAATTCAAAGTAGGGACATTCTATACCTGGGCACAGTGCCAGGAGTGGGAATGGAAAGATCACAAGATGCCCAGAATTAAGTGTGCTATGAAATCTAGTCTGAAAGGTTTTGAGAAAATCCTATGATCCTTCAGAAGGGCATGATCACAGAGCCAGAGGCAGACCCTTGTATGCATATTAGGACTGAATGAACCCTTTAGAACTGTAGCACATACAGCCTGCAGCGTTCATTCAAAGGCCCTGGAGCACTCTTCCCTGCACAGCTGTGCTAGCTTTGGTTTTAAAGATAATTGTTTTTATGTGTTTATGTATGCTTGTGTGGCCATGTGTATATATGTACACATGTATGTGTGTATGTGTTTGTGTGTGTGTGTGTGTGTGTGTGTGTGTGCATGTGAATTCAGATCCTGAACATACCAGTAAAAGGCATAGGTTCCTAGGAACTAGAGTTACAGGAGGTGATAAGCCATGTGAAAGGGCTGCTAGGAACTGAATTCAGGTCCTGCAAAAGAGCAGAAAGCATTCAAAACCACTAAGCCACCCCCAAACACTATTTCAAGCCCTTTTGAACTTACTCTATATTGTCCATTGAAACCCAAGCCTGGTAGTTTCTATATTCACTGTACATCTCTCAGTACGTACATCTATGAACTGTTATTCCATGTACCAAAGTGGTTATGCTGTTAATTCTCCATTTTCAACCATTTATTCTACTTGAATGCCAATTTATATTCTCCAGTGGAATGTTGCATGATAGAGTGGTTCTAATATGCCTGCACTATCAAATATAACATTACCTTATTACCTTGAACTGTGGCTAACATTGTAGAAGCTTTAATTTGATCTAATTGCAACTCATTTAGATGACTACTTATGTTGGATGGTATAGTTGGAGACTGAGCTTCTTGAGAGTGACAAGGGTCTGAGGCTATCCATGTATTTCAACAAAGTCAATGACATGATGAATTCATCAAAATTTCATTGAGTCAACAAACTATTTTCTAGACTGTAAAATTAGCATATACTTTTTCTGATACTATTTTTTTATTTTATTATTTTTTACATTCAAATTTTTTCCCAAACAGTCATCTCTGATCACATTCCTCTCCCCTAGCACCTCTTGAACTCTCCCCACCATATCCCTTCTCTCTCTTTAATAAACACAAACCACAAAGACATACAAATACACACAAAACCACATGCAAAAGACATCAAAGTGGAAACCCAAATATACAAACAAAAGAGCCAATAAGACAAATAATGCCCAATCTGAGCACGATGAGACAGAAATATCTACAAAAATGCCATGAGTTTGTTTTATATTGATAATCTACTCTTTGGCATGGGACCTACTGAGACTCCACTGGAGAAACTATTCCTTCGCTGACAATTACCAGTTGCAGATAGGTTCTTGGGTATAGCTGGGAGACTGTCTAGTCCCCCTCTGAGCCCTGGGACCCCATCTAAACCGGTATGTGTCCTCTTCATGCTGCCACTGCCTAATCAAGTTCCTATTGCGTTAGTTTCTCTGTGTTTGGAGAATGCTGTTTCTCTGAAATTCTCTAAAACCTCTGCCTCTTACAATAGTCCTGTCTCCTTTTCTCCATAGGTCCATGAGTTCTGAGGGAGGGTTTTATGGAGACAGTCCATTCTGAGTGCTCCAAAACTTAGTGGATGACACTGAGTATTTGATAAGGCATTAAACAGCTGAAAAGAAAACACTCAAATAACACTTAATAACTAATCACCAAAGCCGTCTGCTGGAGAACAGGTAACCTTTGAGGTGCCCCATCATTGATGAGAATAGATTATGCCTCCCATTGTCTCACTCATCAACCTCAATAGCTCCTGAGCTAGGCATAGAACTTCATGACCCTGTCCCATCCATGTTAGGATTTTGTCTGTCTTGATCTTGTACATGCACCTCTAGCCCCTGTGAGTTCATGTATACAATTGCCCCATCATGCCTCCCTGTCTCATCTTCTGCAGTGACCCTCTACCCTTGGGGGAGAGGCTGCTTTACAGATATTCCATTTAGGGCTTGTACTAGGTAGTTTCTTATTTTAGCACAGTGAGCAGTTGATCTCTTTATTAGTTGCCATCTACTACAAAGAGAAGCTTCTCTGGTGAGACTTAACAGATGTACAAAGCTCTGGCAGCAATAAGTGCATTCAGTGACTTTAAAATGTTGATTAACTTTTAAAACAGGTACATGAAGTTGGGAAGGGAAATGCTGGGAACAGGGTAAAGGAAGAGAGAATAGATATGATCATAACACATTATACATATATTTGAAATTCTGAAACATAGATAAAATTTGGTTAAAGGAAAAAAAGGTAAGTATTGTAAGAAATAAAGAGAAAATAGCATGGCATAATGTATGCCATTTTAAAAGGATGTCACCAGTGGTTGCCTAGATTGGAATTACCTAAAAAACATCGCTCCAAATGCTACTGTTCTATATTCACCCCACATCTGTCCCAGTACCTCACAGCACCTTATTTATATCTGAGTCTTCACAAGCTGGGCCCCACCTTCCCAAAGAACAAGGACACTCATTCCCGCTGCTCTCCAGTTCCGTGGAATCAGGACATGGGAAAGCACCAGATAATTTTCAGAGAAATTAAAAGATTAAATCACAAATATGTATTCCGCTGAACCTTGAACAAATGGCATCCGCAAAGGAAAGAGCTTTTGCAAAGGCCCCAGTGTCTGTCAACAACCACGTCTTCAGCAGCATCCACTCTACATGTGCACTTAGACTTTGTGCATGAGAAATCTCAGTTCAGAAAGTCTCCCCGAAGACAGGGTAACAGCCTCATTGTCTCTGAGCCCCCCTCCCCCAACATTCTGTAGTGCTACAGTGCTTTTGCTGGTAAACATTTGAGTCTTAGGCTTTTTGATTCTTTTCTTTTTCTATGTTATCGTAAGGTAGTTGGATAGGCTTTCCTTTACTTCTTTGTGATGGGTGGTTAGAAGGATGCGAGTATAAAAATGTCACAGGGACTAATCAAAACAAATTGCATGGGTTTTACTTGATACCTCTGCTTCAAACGTCCCATGCTGACTGACTAGCATATCCAATTAATCACCCATGATAGGTTACAAAGTCTGGGTTCTATTTGCCAGCTACTGCTACTTCCTAGTCTAGTTTTTACTTTTCTCCTGAGAAATGCCTAGTCTGGAGACCATGTTCATCTTTCTCTTCTTCCCTCAGGTAACTTCAGAATCAATAAGAAAACAAGTATATTTGACTGTTGAGATTTAAATTATATTTAGTCAACAGAAAGATATTTATTAAACATTTGCCATGCAAGGCCTTACAAGAGTCCTCCGAGAGACTGTGTGTTCTTGAAGGTACATACATGTCAACACAAGCAAAGCAAAATGCCAACTGCCACATAAAAAACAGAGGTTTAGAACAAGAATGAATTTACATCTTGCCTGTTGTATACTGTGGGAATTAGTGTTAACCGTCAAGTTGACAAGATTCTGAAACACCTAAACCACTTCAATAAGCATCCAGGCACACAAATGAGGGTCAATTTCAATTAGTAAGCCTCTGCGCAAGACTTGAGAGATCATCTTGAGGTATCATAATATTGGGTGTCACCATTCCCTGGAGTATAGTGCTGTGCTGACTGCTAAGGAGAAGCTAGCAAAGCATGAACAATCATCAGTGTCTCATTTCTCTGCTTTCTGACTCTCTAGATTCACTGTAACTGTCTCAGGTCCCTGCCACTAGTTTCCCACCATGTGGACTATCCCTTCATATCCCTTCATATTGTGAGGCAGCATAAGCCATTTCTTGCCTAAATTGCCACTGTTCAAACATTTGGTCTTAGCAGTGAGAAAATTAAAATACCATATTAGAATTTGGTAGGGGGTGATATTAACCTGAACTTTTTTTTACTTTCTTCATTCCAAAATGCAAAGTGTGGTGTGTGTGTGTGTGTGTGTGTGTGTGTGTGTGTGAGAGAGAGAGAGAGAGATTGAGCTATAATCTGTAATAATTCTTATCCCCTAGTGGAGCCCAAGAGAAGTCAAACATGTTCAATCCTTAACATGGGTTTATCCATGGCATACTTAGCCACTGCCTGGTATAAAGCAAGATGAATGAGATGGATTCTAAGGCCAAAGGCCTGGATTTTGGACTGTAGAGCCCAGTTTTGAAGGCGTAAGTCACACCAGTTTGGAATTATGATTAATAAAATGGTTATTTATTTAAAAGGAAAAAACTTACAGATCACTGTCCCAGACAACAGCCCTCTGTGTGATCAGGAACGAAGTTTAACAGCTGGAAGCTAGAAGCAAGAGAACAAGCACTCGGCTACTACTGCATTTTAAAACAAAAGAGACCACGCCCCAGTGGGCTGGTATCTTAAAGGCTATTGGCTGAAGGAGTGGAAGTAGCTCCCACAGCACTTCCCCCTTTTGTTTAAGTAAGAGAGTTCAAACCCAATACAAAACAATATACACTAGTAACAGATAGCAAGTATAAGATTAGAATTACAATCAGCATAAACAATATTAATCAAGGAACATATGCTAAATGTTTTAATAAAAAATATATCCTAAGGAGTCTAAATCTTGTATTGGAGATGGCTTGGGTAGATCGTAAGAGGATGGTAATTATGATTATCTAATCTTCAACCGTATCCAAGGCCTGAGAAGGGAGATAATATTACTTGAGCAAGCAGGAAGTACAATCAAGTAGCTTCCAAAGTGAGCAATATATGACAGAGACAATTAGCTACCTGAGCAATCACCCAAAGTCTCATTTTGCAACATCGAAGTGACCAACTTTGGCTATGGCCTAGAATAACTTACAGATCATTTCAAAGGCAAGAAATTTTTCAAAACTGTTTTATCCTGTCTTGGCAAGATTTGACAGTCCTGTTTATCCATTTCTGGATACTCTATATTGTCAGTGGTTGAGACATGGGCATTTCTTTGTCCAAAGGCCAGTTTTTGCCAAGAAGAAAACAGGCTCCAAGTGGAGTGTATTTGGTACTCAACATTCTCTCAGGAATAGATCGGTGCTGCCAGGAGCAATTATGTCTCATCCCAACAAAACCCTAAGTTATTTAAATGCTATGTTACACAGATCCTTAAAGTGGTTAAAGATTATCTATCTATACAGAATATAATCTCTATCTATCTAAAGAACCTGATTAGTCTATGAGTATGACAAACATAGATGACTATTGATCTATAATTCTTAATACCTATCTAACTTAAAGACTAAGACAATAAACAACTGTGCAATAAATGAGGACAATGACCTCCAAATGTAAACAATGTACAAGTATCTTGATCAGAGGCAGAAATGTACACTGCAATATGGTAAATATATATATATGTATCAATACATAAAAATGTTTTAAACAGAGGTAGAAGCATGCATGCATATAATATTCAATATAATTTAACTTTGTACCAATATACAAGAATCTATACCAATGTAATTGTCTGTAAACAATAACTCACAAATACCAATCTATTATCCTATCATCCAATTTTCCCTCTTTTTTTTTTTCAAAAAGGTCCCTGAGCTTATAAAATTCCTCGCCCAACCCTCAGCCATATACCAATTATAATCAACCCCTAAAATGATGTCTCTAAGCCTGAGGACAAAATTTGCTGGCAGAGGGGACGTCATCTTCTAGAATTACTTCAAGCTTTCATGGGGGCAATGTTCTTTCTAGGGCATCCTGTGAAAGAAAATGATGGTTACATTTCAAGATTAATGTCTGGTAAGATTGCAAATAGTCTCTGAGTATTTTGTGGAAGTCTGGCCAAAACATTGTAAAAGATGTTCATTATTTCAGCTAACCAAGTTGGAACCATCTTTTGTAGCTGGTACCCAAAACAGGTCTTGTAGTAGCGCTATCAGTATCATGATGTCATATCAATCAGGTGGAGTTGTTGTTATGGGGCCTCATCTTCTTCCTGGAAACTTCAAAGATTACTGCAGGAAAATTCTTTGTTCATTGTGGAAAACTTAAACATTACTTATATAGACATATACAAACATATATATTCAATGAAAGGTATGATAAAGACAAAAATAGATATGAAGAAAAGCAAAGATGTTTTCTAAATTCTTTTTTCTTTCTGTCCCACATCAAACTGCTCTTGACATGAGATAGAAACTCTGGGTTTTTTCTTTAAACAACATTCTAGGATTTAAAGAAGGACAGAGCCATTGTCCAACTCTAAAACCAGCTCTATATATTCATAAACATATACAAACATAAATGTATACATTGTATCACTTGTACTTATGAACAATATTTGATTTTCTTGATGATCCTTATTGGATAGTTATTTTTCTACCTATCATCATTCAAGCATCATGGGTTTCTTGAATTTTTGAAGATGAGTATTTTCCTGCAAAGACAAGAACAGGACCCTGCCCCCATCTTAAATGCTTTTCTTACCACCTGTATGGTTATCACCAGTGTGGATGAGCTGTCATTTCTCTGTTTCAATAGGTTTCTCCTTTTCAAAGTGAATCTTTATTAATTTTGATGGTATCTATAATTTTTCATCTCCTGTGGAAACAAGAGCAAAACCCCTTCCCCAACATAGTACATCTCCTGGTTTCCATTGTGAGGTCAACACATCCTTGAAATATACTGGTTGATTCAATTCAGAAGTTTTTCCCATTATCCAATGCCTCTCTGCTGCTGTTGGTCCTTACTCATTAGCGTTAAGAAAATTCAAGGTTAACAAAGCATTATGCAATCTATTTCTGGGGGTATTTTCAGTCCCTTTCTGTTTGTTCAGCATATCCTTTATTGTACAGTTTGACCTTTCTATAACTGCCTGACCTGTAGGATTATTTGGTATACCTGTAATGTGATTTATATTATAATAAGCAAAAAGGCATTTCATTTTCTTAGATACATATGCTGGACCACTGTCTGTCTTTATTTGTGCAGGCATACCCGTGATGGCCATAACTTCCAATAAATGTGTGATTACTGAATCAGCCTTTTCTGAGCTCAGAGCAGTTGCCCATTGAAAACCTGAATATGTGTCTAAGGTGTGGTGTACATATTTTAATCTATCAAATTCTGTAAAATGGAACACATCCATCTGCCAGATTTCATTCCTTTGAGTACCTTTTGGGTTACTTCCCGCAGGCAACGGTGTTTGATTATAGAAAGAGCAAGTAGGGCATCTCTTTATAATCTCCTTAGCCTGTTGCCATGTAATAGAAAACTCTTTCTTTAAACCTTTGCTATTGATGTGATGTTTTTTATTAAATTCTGAGGTCTGCAACACGCTTCTAATCAATAAGTGATCAATTTCAGCATTACATTGTGTTAGAGGACCAGGCAGATGCATATGGGATCAGATGTGTGTTATGTACATAGGACAGAGCCTATTCCTGATTATGTCTTGCATCTGAATAAACAATGAAGTCAATTCTTTATCATCTTGTATAAATTCAGTGGTTTCAATATGCAAGATAGCTCTTTCTGCATATTGTGAATCCATAACTATATTAAGAGGTTCTTTAAAGTCCCTTAGCACCATAAGAATGGCATATAATTCTACCTTCTGGACAGAATTATAAGAGCTTTGTTCCACCTTACTCAATTCTTCTCATTTGTAACCTGCTTTCCCTGATTTATTTGCATCAGTATGGAATGTACAGGCTCCAGTTATTGGTTCATCATGTACAATTTGAGGAAGAATCTAAGAAGTTCTCTTTATGAGGTTAAGTCTATCACTTTTGGGATAGTTGCTATTAATTTCTCCCAAAATATTAGCACAAGCTCTTTGCCATGCTTCATTGTCTTCCCATAACTTTTTTTATCTCATCAGTAGTAAAAGGCATTATAATTTCTGTTGGATCTATACCTGCTAGTTGACAAAGTCTCAGTTTACCTTTTATAATTAATTCAGAGACTTTTTCCACATAAGTTTTTAATTTTTTACTTGGTTTATGTGGTATAAATATCCATTATAAAATACTATCTTCCCTCTGCATTAAAATCCCTGTAGGAGAAATTCTGGAAGGCAATATGACTAGGATACAACTAAGATTTGGGTTCACCCTATCCACATGTGCCTCCTGTAATTTTTCCTCAACCATTGTCAGTTCCTTTTCTGCTTCACATGTTAAGTCTCTGGGACAATCAAATCTTTATCACCCATCTAAGGTTTTGTTTAAATGAACTATTAGATCAGGTGTTATCCCAACAGCTGGTCGTAGACTGGAAATGTCTCCTAACAATTTTTGAAAGTCATTAAGAGTCCGTAACTGGTCTTTCCTAATTTGTACCTTTTGTGTTCTAATTTTCTATAAACCTATTCTGTAACCTAGGTAATTAACAGAATCTCCTCTTTGAATCTTTTCAGGAGCAATTTGTAATCTCCATTTAGGCAAGACTATCTTTACTTCTTCAAACATCCTTTCTAAAGTATCTTTATTTGAATCAGACAACAAAATGTCATCCATGTAATGGTAAATTATAAATTTAGGAAATTGCTTACTAATTATTTCCAGTGGCTGACTTACAAAATATTGGCACAACGTGGGACTCTTAAGCATCCCCTGTGGGACGATAGTCCACTGATATCTCCTAGTAGGCTGAGAATTATTATAAGTAAGCACTGTGAAGGCAAATTTTTCTCTATCCTTTTCTTGTAAAGGTATAGTGAAAAAAACAATATTTCAAATCAATAAGTATAAGAGGCCATCCTTTTGGTAATGGAGAAGGCAAAGAAATTCCAGATTCTAGAGGACCCATAGGTTGAATTACCTTGTTGACAGCTCTTAGATCTGTTACCATTCTCTGTTTACCAGATTTCTTTTTTATAATAAACAGGAGAATTCCAAGGGCTGGTTGATTCTTCAATATGGTGAGCATCTAGTTGCTCTTGTACCAGCTGTTCCAAAGCTTGTAATTTATCTTCAGCTAAAGGCCACTGCTTGATCCATATTGGCTTCTCAGTTAACCATTTTAAAGGTAAGGCTGTTGGTACCTCTAAATGTTTGCTAGTTGCTGTATGTTCTTGTACAGCATGAATGGCTGGTGACCGTTTACCATAATACCTCATTATATGCTTCCCAGAATTATGAGTTCCTGGGACTACAGGAATGTTAATCTGGGTATTCCATTGCTATAGCAGGTCACGTCCCCATAAATTTATTGCTATATTGGCTATATATGGCCTTTGTCTTCCTATTTGCCCTTCAGGCCCTCTGCATTCAACCCATCTCATGCCTTGTTTATCACAAGATAGGTTTCCAATTCCCAGGAACTGAACATCTACCTTGAAGAGGCCAATTCTGATGCCAAGATTCAGGAGTAATGATGCTTACATCTGCCCCCGTGTCTAATAAGCCTTCAATAAAAATGCCATTTATACAGACTCTTAGCTTTGGTCTTTGATCGTTAATAGAAGTCTGCCAAAATATACATTTACTCTGTCCTACTGGATTTTTTGACTCATCCTCCACATTTAACCCATCATTTAAACCATTATTGCTTTTTACAGCAGGCATTGGATTTTTTTAATTTTCTTGGTGAGACATGTTCTCCACTGTAACTGGGAATGACTGGGCCACTTTTGGCTTGGAGGCCTGCAAGAGGCTCCTCAAGGGTTTTCCCGATTGTATTGGGTTGCCTTGTCTGTCTGTTGTTGATCTGCATTCATTGGTCCAATGTCAGCCTTTACCACACCTCCTACATATACCTGAAGGCCGAGGTCTCCTATTTTCATCATTCCCAGAGGAGATATTATTCCTAGAAATTCCTTGCCTGCAATCCCTTTTCAGATGTCCTAATTTACCACAATTAAAACATTTGGCAGTTTGATGTCACCTCATTGCTTTGGAAATCTCTTCTCCTACCCAAGATTCATCATTATAGCCAAACGTCTCAACATTCATCATATGCTGATCTAGACCTTAAAGGCCCAATTATCATTTTACATTCTAAATTTGAGTTTTCAAAAGCCAGAGATTCAAGAATTATTCGTCTAGCTTCTGGGTCTGTTACTCCTATGTGCAGAGCCCTAATTAATCTTTGCAAAAAGTCAGTAAGGGGTTCTCTCTGTCGCTGCCTAACCCTGGTATATGATTCGACCAGTTTCCTTGGCTCTTGTATCCTATCCCAAGCATTCAAGGCTGCTTTGTGGCATAGGGACAATAATTCTTCGTCGTAAAACCTGTGGATCAGCATATGCTCCTATGCCAAGAATTTGATCTTGGGAAACCTCCACAGCTTTTGCTCTTCCTTGCTGTTCCATATGTTTGGATTCTTCTCTGAAATCAAGGAAGGACCATCATTCAATACTTCGGACAGTAACTGAGAGAAATCATAGGGAGTAGCTCTGACATTAGAAACCCAAGTCCTTATCATTTCCTTAACAAATGCAGTTGCAAGCCATAATTAACGACAGCTTGCTTAATTTCTTTTAGATCATTCATTCCTATTGGCATCCATCTACCTTCTTTGGCTCCCTTTGAGCCTTCAATGCCTTGTCAGAGTAAATTACAGGGTATGATGCTAAAACCCTGGGTAAACCAGTTCTGACAGCCGGTGGTGATGTTGTATGCTGTCCTTGTGCCTTCTTACTCTGTTCACCAGCTCCACTAATTTCCTCAATCATTTCAAATCTTTTTATCATTGTCCTCATAAAGCCTGAATCTCCTGACCTGCATATGTTTCTAGTGATTTCACTAAGGTATCAATTTTTTTGGTTCCCATTCTGCACCTGTGATTCCAAGGTCTTGATGTTTCCCTTCAAAGATAACATGTCCTCCTTGAACTTTCCTTGGATATCATGTAGATTGCCATCCTGGAGGTACATTCTGTCTATTTCCTTATCAAAACTTTGTGATAACTTCTGAACGTCAAATTCAACCCTTTCAGGTAACTTCCTAGTACTCTTGGATATGGAGTCAATTTTGCCTATCATAGTATCCACTTGTTCAGATAACCTCTGATTCTCAATAATTTTAATGCTTTCAACTAGCCATTCATTATTAGTCTGTAAAGATTGTATTTTTCTTAGGATTGCCATATTCTTCCTTAATGATAGAATATGGAGAAGAAAACTGAAACCTAGTAACCAGTAAATTGAGGTATCCCATAGTCATATAAACCTTGCATGATATAATCCATTGCATTAGTAAAGAAAGCAGTAAAAGTTGCAATGGAAATGAAAACTGCCATATTACCTATTATCCAGCAGGTGGTGCTGTTGCCAAGTCACGAAAAACCAATGCAAAGATGACAGAAACGGGGTCCTGTTTCAGTGTCTGCCTTAGTATTTGTTAAAAACTGGGAAATATGAGTTGCTCAATGAAGTAAATGTAATTAAATCAGTTCCATACATGGAACCAGAAACCCAGAATCCAGGGGTAGAGAACAGCAACCCAGAAGCCGTGTATACCTCCACATGACAAAGAGTTGCCCTGAGGGGTTGCAGTGTTCAGCAACCACTTATGCTCTGACTCATGCTGCGTAAGTGCTGTGCTGCAAGGGGGATTTAAAAACTGCTCAGAAAAGAGCAAACCAGGCAGGCAGAGACAGTCTGGGCCCATGGAGCTCGGGAGACGTGGAGTTTAAATCCACGTGGGGAGGTGGCTGAGGGAGGGCTCATGCCAAGCCAAGCTGGCAGCAGGCAGCCGAGCCAGGGGAGATTTAAACCAGACATTGGGCGCCAGATGAAGGCATAAGTCAAAAAACAATCCACACCAGTTTGGAATTATGATTAATAAAATGGTTATTTATTTAAAAGGAAAAAACTTACAGATTACCATCCCAGACAACAGCCCTGTTCAAGATCAGGAACGAAGTCTAACGGCTGGAAGCCGGAAGCAAGAGAGCGAGCACATAGCTACTGCTGCTTTTTAAAGCAAAAGAGACCATGCCCCAGTGGGCTGGTATCTTAAAGGCTATTGGCTGAAGGAGCAGAAGTAGCTCCCACAGCAGTTTCATGTGTACTGTTGATTGAGTGCACATAGCCATCCCTTACTTACAGAATGGTGTTAATAGTCAGTGCTTTCTGATGCGGAGAGATGCCAACTGACCAGAAGACCCCTCTATCACTACAGTCTGTCACATTGTAACCACCAGCCAGCACAAACAGTGGCTTCAGCTTTTGTCTAAAGATCAGCAGCAACCCTTTCTCTTTTCCTTTCTAGCTTTTCCTTTCTCTGTTTCACAGAAGCCTCGTCCTTCACAGAGAACTTAGCATCACACGATCAGATCGGGAGTGTTCTTTGCTTATTAAGCCGCAGTTGTCTTTCTCCCTTGAGGGAAGCTCTGGATTTTTCTTTGGGGTGGAAAAATCACCAGCCCCACTAGTCTTTGCTTGGTTTAAATATAATCAGACAATGTGTGTGAAAATGTATGGTCACGACAGAAGCATGAGTGGCTGGCACATTCACAGCACAATATGATGAGGGCGCCATGGGGAAGGGTCATTGTAGACGTCCCTGGCATGCAATAGGATGCTGTAAAATTTCCTGAGAGTAATACAATTTGAAAGGTATGGGTTGTTTTTCCTTTCTTGTTTTAGACTCTTTCTACTTTATGTTTTCAGACCATAGTAAGAGAGGCTGATGAATATAGAGTGTGGATAAGACTGAGCACTCCACTAATTATATATTTATTGAAAAAAACTGGTCAGCATATTAAATGAGTAAATAAGGCTTATGTAATAATTTTACATTTTAAGGTCTATAATGTCAATTTTTTCCTTAATTAATAATACTTATCAGAGAATAAAGCTTTAGAGACAAAACTAAAATCTTGTGAATGAATCTAATAATCCAATAGTTTTGAGAATTCCAGCTTCACGTGTTTGCACTGGACTTTGCTCTTCCTTCAGGTGCTTAGATATTTCCTCAGTCTTCTCTAGCTTTTGTGTTTAGGAAATAACATATATGTGAATTTGTGTACAATACCTATCCGTTCACTAGGAGGTTGAAAAGGAATATGTGAAATAATAGCAAATAACAGAAAAATATTAGCACAATGTTGGGAACATAGATCCCATTTATTGGTTGGTTGCTATGTTCCAAAATGACAATGACTACTGTGTATGTGTGAACCCAATGAGTCCTCACAGGCATCCTATTTCTGGCAACTACTCTCCATTCCAGGATTTGGGAGACTCAGAATATCATCAATCATAATTTAGGAAAATGGTAAGGCCATAACTGGAACCCAAAACTTGCTGCCCCCAAATTCATTTCTGTACACTCCTAAGCCTGCCTCCTCACTCTAAAATAACAACTCAAGATATTCAGAAGTCTTTCTGTGCTCCAGAGGTAACATCTGGATTCCAGCATTCATCCTAATAGGAGAAAAATGGACAGTCTACTTCCTATTCTCCATGAGAACACTGTGCCATAAGCAATTTTTTATTCTTACCACTATATGCAGAAGTACTAGGTGATATGATAGGGAGTGGGCTATATACATGAAAGGGTGTGTATGCATTTTAATAATTACATTATGGTAATTAAATGTTCTGGTAGGAGGAAATTATTATATTTCAATTATGTAAGTTTTAACTGTAGTTAGAATAAAACAATATACATGTACTTAACATTAAAGTCAGGGCAAATATAATGTCCTCTTTTCACAGTGATTAGAAAGGCCCTGGAGGACATGGAGTGCCTCTTTGCTATGCATGCAATTAGCATAGGATAATATTTTAGCAGTGTGGGCATTTGAACATTTGAGCCACTCGTCTTCTGAGTATGTGGGAGTTAGTATTAAATGTTTTCCCTTTATTGTAACATGGCCCAGATAAATTATTTTGATATTCAGTCTGAATGGAAGGCACAGAACAAAGAAGATTCTTAAGCCAACCCTGTCACATTCAAGAGAATGGCAAACTTTTGTGGTGGGCCAGGGAGAAAAGAGAAGGAACACAGTTTCACTGTCCCCAACATCGTCCATCACTGATAATGCCTGATGTACTTTAGCGTTACCTTATTTGAATGATTGTTCATAGCCTAAGAAAGCGCTCCCATTTCTTAGAAATGGAAACATCCCTGGAGCTCTAACAAGGTGAAGCAGTTAGGTTATTTAATGCAGAATTACCATTTCATCTGAGGTACCAGGATTTCAATTATGCATATTCCCATCATTCTCCAGCATGTCTCAAAATCTGCTGTGCATTATATTTTTATAACTAATAAATCTCATTACACTAATAGCCTAGTATTATGTAAATATATTTTATCCAAATATCTAGTATCCATAAGTAGTTTATTCTCCATGTCCCTAATGTAATATATCAAACAATAACTCATTTGTCAAAGGGAGACAGTTCATTGAAATTCAAAAACCATTTGACCAGGATAAAACAGCAACAGTATAAAAATTGATCTCGTGAAACTTAACAAATGAGAGACTAAGGAAAGTGTGAATCAGGAAATTGCAGGCCTGCCCTCTAGGGCCATTTTTGGGTCACTTGTCTGAATTTTAATATTACAATTGTTTTACAAAAGGTCTCCAAGTTATTTGGCTGGGAGGGAAGCCAATTTACTATGAGATGACTGGAATATCAGGGGCATTCAATAGATGAGAACATGATGCCTTGGGACAAGAGGGGGAAATGTGCAGTATTGAGCACTATGCTACAACTCTCTCTCTCTCTCTCTCTCTGTGTGTGTGTGTGTGTGTGTGTGTGTGTGTGTGTGTGTGAGAGTGAGTTGTGGAGGGACCTAGAAAACAGCCTTCTGACTTCACTGAAGTGTATTTGAGCAGCACATTGAATAAGACTTGTGGGCACTTTGTAGCATAAACTACATTTCCACCGTAGTTTTCAAAGAAAGTTATATATTGAACGCAGAAGTATCACCTACCTGTGTCTCAGAAATTTGTAGAGCAAAGGGTGTGAATCTGCCAATGGGGTAACACCTGCCCCACTGTAAAATGTTTAGTATTAAAAATAGTGAGCATTGATTCCTTTATATTTTTGAGAAGTAAATAAAATCACGCAGCTTTATGGCTACTCACAAAGGTAAGTTTGTTCTCTGAGGTACATCTATAGAATTATCTTAAAATGAAAACAAAGACATTATGTTTTTAAACTTTTTTATCTGGCAATTGAGAATTACACTTATTCTGAAAATACCAGTTTATTTTCTGATACACATATACACTGCTCAAGATTCAAATAAGGGTAAAGCATAATATATAGCTCCTTAAACATTTATAACTTTTTCATGGCAAAAGCATTCACAGTGTTTCCATCTTAAATTGTAATCTACCTCAATTAAACAGCAGGGCTCTTACTCCTGTCTAACTGAAACACTGATTAGGTGACCGTCCCCATCTCCCCCTCCCCCTTGCTTTCCTTGGCTTGCTTACCACCCCTTAGCTTAGACTACTCACATGACAGAGATCCGACAAGATTTGTCTGTGCCTTTCTAACTTAACTCAGCACAATGGCCTTGTTCTATAGAAGCAACAGCTTTTCATCCCTTTTAATGCGTGAATATATTGCATAGTACAATATTATAGACACATGCCATGTTTTTATTTATCCATTCATCAATTGATGGCAAGTCGGTTATTTCCATTTTTCAGCTATTATGAATAATGCTGCAATAAACATGGGTATACAGATGTTACTTCAACATACTAATTTCATTTCTGCTGGTTGCATATCCAAAAGCAGAGCTGCTGGATCTTATGTCAGCTGTAGTTTTTGTTTACGTGTTTGGTTTCCACACTCCACGCTGCTCTCTATAATGGCTATGATAATTTAAAATCCCCACAGTAGAGTGCAGGTTTCCTTTTTCTCCATGCCTTCACTAGCATTTATTATTTTTCATCTGGATCATAGCCATTCTTATTGGAGTGCAGTGATAATCTCACTCTGGATTCGATTTACATACCATGGTACTTGGATATGTTGAGCATTTATTCACATATCTCATGGTAAGAATTACTGTATTTTTTGACCTTTCTTTGTTTTCCATTTGTTTTGCTTTGCTTTTCCATCTTGGTGATCCCCCCATGAATTTTATTGGGGTTACTTCCAGGAGTGTATATTTAACTGACAGGAGAGATACCATGACCACAAATGTGGTTTTTCAGGGATTATCCATTGCTCATCCATTGCATTCTTTTTGTGTTGTGATATGGGGAGTTGAGCCTGGGCCTCTCATATGCTAGCCTGTATTCTTACATTGGTTTACACCCTGTCTCTAAAAGCTTTTTAATCATATGTATATTAGGTTCTTAAGATAGAGATTGTGTTTATCAAAACACTTTGTCTATTTGGTATTCCTGTGCTCTCAGCATTTTAGGAGAATGAGGGGCTGAAGGCCATCCTGAACAACTTTTTTTTAATTAATTAATTTTTAAAATTCATTTTACATTCCAACCACAGTTCTCCCTCCCACTCCTCTTCCCACCTCCCCCCTGCCTCCCCTCAACCCAGCACCCACCCACTGCTTCCAAAGGCTAAGGGAAGTCAACAAAGCCTGACACATAAAGTTGAGGAATGATCAAGCCCCGCCCCACTGCATCAAGGCTGAGCAAGGCATCCCACCATAGAGAATGGGCTCCAAAATGCTAGCTTATGCACCAGGGATAGATCCTAGTCCCACTGCCAGAGGCCCTTCAGTTAGATCAAGCTACACAACTGTTTCCCACAGAGGCCCTGGTTTGGTTCCATGCAGGCTCCATGGCAGTCTGTCTCTACCTAAAATTAAATAGAATAAGACAACACAAAGTTGAACAAATCATTTTGGGCAAATAATATATTTATTTTTGTGTATGTATACATTTAAGAAAATACTTCTTTATAGTTAGCTAAATTGCTGTTTTGAATATGTCTAAACATTTTAATTTAATATGTATTACTTATATGTTGTATATCGATACATATCCTATGTAAGTTCCCATACTAGATCTTTCCACTTCTTTTGTTTCTAATGTTTATTACCTACTTCCCTTCTCAACCAGTTTTCTACACATAGTTAGGAAATGTCATATTGGATACGTCACATTGATAAAATATCAGCTGACTTACAGAACATTTATTCTACAAGGGCAAACATTAGTTTGATTGTGGCTAGTGATCTCTAATATCTTGGTTGTTATTCTATTTTCTCATCTTTCATTGATAGTAATATGTATGTAAACGTGTAAGTAACTTGTATTTTCTGTACTCTGAATGTACTACATTTGCTTCAGTTACATAAGCCTTCCCACACAGCATGAATGGCATGCATCATGAAAGAGAGCTAAATTCCCATGTTTGTTTGACCTATCCATGAAACAAGATTCCCTGGAAATCTACTTTCCGATCTCCACTAGTTTATTTCAAAGAGATTTTCTTATCCACATGAATAGACTTCTATGATCACCATAGCAGATTTTTTTTAATTCAGTCAGTTTCATTTGCTAATAGAAGCAGGACTCAATATTATAGCATTCTTATCTTTTCTGAGTATGAGTAAGCATGTGTATTTGTGTGTGTACATGTGTGTATGTATGTGTGCATTCATGTGTGTACAGGTGCGTGTGCATGCCCACACCTATGGAGACCAGTGACCACCTTATAAATGCCTCCTCAGGTGCTATGTGCCATGCTTTCTTTAGACTGTTTTCCCACCAGCCTAGACCCCACCGAGTAGGCTCAGCAGACTGACAGCAAGTCCCAGTTCTCCACTGCTTCCCACTTCCCAGCACTGGGATCACATGTGATAACACCACTCCTTGCCTTACACGTGTAACTTAAACTTGGGTCTCCATGTCGGCAAGCGCTTTACTGACTAAACCATCTTCCATTCCTACTGTTCTCTGGAGTGTCTAATGTAATTAAATCGCAGGGTATGTGTTTACTTGCGTACAGTGTAGGAGTGTAACCGCTCTCCTTTAAACCGTTAGTCAAATTATGCAACTAATAAGCAAAAGATGTATGCGCAAAGCCATTTTTGCTCCCCAGTTTTGCACTTGACAGCGATCAAAGAGTGAGGCTGGCTTGCAAATCTATGACCTGTCATTCTGTGAAAAGAATGTGTCTTGCTAAAATGAAACTACAAATCACACGTTGTTTGATCGCTCTCACAGACTTGTTTGAACAGGCCAAGTTGTTTAAACTATGAAGCGAGTTTTGACAGGTGTTGTCTGCTCTGAAAAATTACAATTACACCGAAAAGAGATGGGATCATTAAAAATACTCAGGTTATCTTCGACTTTGGAGCATGAGGAGTTGAGAGGGTTGTGTGGTTTCAAAGGACCATCCCCACATGAGATCGTCTAAGTGCTTGCAATTTTTTGAGACCCTTTTTTTCTTTTTTCTTTAGTAAATTCCTCTGTAATCCTGAAAATGAGTTCTGCTGCAGGTCGGCTCTACACTGTTGGCAGAAGTCTGTTCAAGGCCTGTGGTGGCTGCATGGACTATAGAGGTCTTCCAAGGAGGTCTAATACAGTCTTCATCTTAGATATTCTGTTGTTGCTCAGAGCCAGGGTGATTGTGGCCTAGGCGGGTGTTTGGGGCCCGAGTCTGCGAAAGTTCCAAGTACACACCACCCTTCAGCCCCTACACCAACATTGACATGTTCAATCCAGTGCAGTCTTCTCTCACACCAGCTACCGTCTTCCATTCTCTAATTCTTCCTCTCTCCACCAAACACGCACGGCTCAGCTCCTCCATCTTTCTTTCCCACATCTCCATCAAATATTGATTGGTCAAAGTGGCATTGTAAACAGCGGTGTGCCATAGTGTGTAATATATATTAAACAAACAGCTGTACAGGCCAATTACTCATTGCAAGGAATCATTGGGCTGGCTCAAGGTTTCTGGTTTCTGACGCACCATAAATACTGGGCTATCGTGAGAGTGTCCTCGTATATCCTGCGGTTGCCCAGAGTCAGGGTGATCTCGTGGCCAGGCAGGGCACCAGGGACAGGATTCATGTCACTGCAGGCTGCCCTGAGACTCACCAGGCACTAATGTGTTTGCAGCCACAGCTCTGCAGTCCTTCATCCCCTTCTTCCAGCAGGATGAGCGCCAACTGTGTTTCCAGCAGCCCCATGCTAATGACAGGCCTACAGTTCATTAGTGCTTTGTCCCTTGGCCGCCGTGGCCATGCTCCAGTAGCCCTCCCATAGTCTTAGCCATGGCGCCTCTAGTTTTTACCCGAACAGCTCTTCTTTCTTTCCTTCCAGTTTCTTGAGGACGCTTTTTAGAAGCATCTTCCCACAGGATTTGCCTTTTTTAGTTGTTCCTGGGATAGTGCAGGATCTGCAGACGCCTCTGCTGCCACTGCCTCTCTGCTCTGAACCTCCATGGGTCTCAGGCTCCTCAGAGCTGTTCCACAGGCATGCCAGCAACTTCCCCCATCTTCAAGAGCGGTCATGCTTCAGGCCTCAAAGGTGCCTCTGCGAAACACCCCAGAGTGGCCCAAGTTCTGTGCCGAGATGGAGGCATTTTCTTATTTGAAGTCCCCTCTTCTCATAAGACTTTAGCTTGTGTCATTCTGACATAAACAAAGCCAGCATGCTACAGGTTGCTCAGAACTAACGAAGACAAGGCTGCAACTAAGTCATGGATCCCCGAACTCACTGTTGTGGAATGTGCAGAGCAGATATACTTTGGTAGCACTTGAAGGGTAGGAAGTACTGGCTCCTTGTGAAAGCTCATATGAGATCGTTCATGTTAGAATATTTTTGAAAACTAGAGATATGGAATCTTGAAAACATAAAGCCTTGAGGGGCTCTAGAAATAAATGGTCAATGGTTAAGAGTGTTTACTGCGCTTGATAAAGAAAGGTGTTCAGGTACCAGTACCCATACTGGGCAGGTAACAATAGTGCCCATAACTCCAGGTCCAGGGAATCGAAGGTCCTCTTTGGCCTCCATGGGTACTCACACACATCTGTTCACACACACACACAGAGACTTACACATATACATAAATAAAAATAAAAACCTAGAAAATACTTAAGGATTAAACTGACTAGGCCGCGATTGAATTAATTCATCTAGTAATCATAATTGCTGTCCTTTGTTTTGACTAATAATT
Organism: Ondatra zibethicus; assembly: GCA_004026605.1. Classification (NCBI taxonomy): domain Eukaryota; kingdom Metazoa; phylum Chordata; class Mammalia; order Rodentia; family Cricetidae; genus Ondatra; species Ondatra zibethicus. Next base: position 2,319 of record PVIU01025980.1, on the reverse strand, counting down.
TCTTTGAAGAAACATTATCTGTCAACTAATTGTTTCAGTGTCCTATCCTAAGATAAAATTACAGAGAAGAAAAATTTGTAGAAATCATTGATTGTTTGCAGATATTATAATTGGTATATTTTACTCCCAACAATTTAAAAGAGCAAATACATTTATTAATGTATGTATTCAATATCAGTTTATTCAGTGTCTGCTCTGGACTTCACATTGAACGAGGCTCCCAGAGAGATGTGACGAATACAGGAGCCTGCGTTCCTGCCAGGATTTACCTGTCTTGTGTGTGCGTTGTTTTGTCTCAACTGTCTTCAAGGATTTTAGTTAAAGTCATGAGGTCACACATTGTCCCTGGTGGGCTGATCCATAACCTTTGCTTCTTTGCTAACTAGAAACATTGTGATGACCCCATCTTTCAATTATTTATGGCCATTCTTTTTATCTCAATTAACCTTCCATTCTGTCCCCATTATTCCTCACAATGTTTTAAATCCCTGTCCCTCCTTAGCCTTTATTATTACAAAACTCTTAGTTACAAAAATATCTTATGCACTTTCGTCCACAATTTTAACTCTTCCATCAAGGCTGAGTAAATGTAGTGGTACATTCAATTTTGTGCTCTTATTACACACACTTAATTGCTGACTCCCCTAATTATGCTACTGAGTGTAGAGTATGCTCTATAATGAAAGTGTACAATTCTTGAGAGATACTGCAAGTATTTTCTCAGTTTAATTTTGTTGCTGAGACATACATCATATATGTAAATAGACAGATATAGATATTAGTTTTTATATTAGAAGAAAAAGCATTTGTTGAATATCTGTGATGTTTGACATTTAGAAGACACAGTATTCTTCTTTACTACTTTGTCACTGAGATAGAACACTAAAAGCAACTTGTGGGAAAATGTTAAATCCATTATTGTGAAGAACAAACAAGTAAGCAGCCTTTTCCCATTGCTTCTCTTTCACACTTTTGCCTTGAGTTTCTGCCTTGGTTTCCCTAGATGATGAGAGATAACTGGTAAGGTGAAATAAAAACTTTCCTTCCTGAAGTTGCCTTTAGCCAGTATTTTATTACAGTAACAGAGAAGCAATTTAGAACAGAAATTGGTACCAGAAGTGGGGTCTTGCCAAAAGGTATTCCTTCTTATCTTTACAAAACAGAACAGACTTCTTTTTAAAGGTGCTAATCGTAATAATTGCAGCCTCTCCTTCAGCTCATGGCTTGTTATAACAGTGAACTTCCTAGTGCTTGCCCGTCCAAGCTGTACATGTTGATTTCCTTTTTGCTCCCATTTCTTCTTTTGTAGATTTGTCTAGTAGTCATAATTATACTACTTTGAACTTTGCTCCACAGAAGAAATTAGTTCATTCCTTTTATACTTGCCTCAGGTAAGTCCTTAGGACATGGTGAAAGGTGGCTAGTCTCTGCTACAATAGCACACAAACAGTTAACAGCCCAGTTAACTCAAACTCCCCAGTCTGCATTACTCTCAGTACCTCTGTCTTTGGTTTCCTAATACAACAGCACTAAGTACTGCTTACAGCACTCAATGACTCTTCTAATCTTGTCTCAGTTTTCCATATTTCTCCAAATCAACATAGGCAAGTATTTCAGAACAACGCCACTTTAGAAGCAACTTCTATGTAAGTTACTTTTTTGTTGCTGTACTAAAACACCAAGACCAGAAACAATCTATGGAGGAAAGAGTCTATTTTGTCTTACAGCTTCAGAGGGAGAGACCATAATTGTACAGAAAGCCTAGTAACAGGTGGCCAGAAGAGAAAGCTGAGAAATCATATTACCATCTACATTTTAAATCAATCTGGAACAAAATAATTCATATATAAGCTCATCGTTATTTTTTGTTATCATTATGAATTTGGAGGCATGTTTATTTATTTGTTTGTTTGTTTTTAGACAGAGTCAGTGTTATAATCCCAGCTCAGCTTGAATTTACCAATCCCTCTGCCTCAAACTCCAAAGGACCAGGATTTCATACATGATTCTCAAAACTTCCTCATTTACAAGTTCTTTTTTTTATTTTCATTTTTTTAAATTTATTTTTCCATACATTGTTTTGTTTTATTTTTTCCATTCAAGAACATAATTAAAGAAATAAATTTTTTTCCTTTCTTCCCCTTCTCCCGGTCCCCTCCCACTACCCCCCACCCCTCCTCCCTCCCCCTTCTTCCTTGAAAGAGGGCATGGTGCCCTGCCCTGTTAGAAGTCCAAGGCCCACCCCCATCCCTCCTGGCCTAGGAAGGAGTGCATTCAAAAAGACTCGGTTCTCAAAAAGTTAATACATGCAGAAGAGAT
>PVIU01025979.1:0-22784 GCA_004026605.1 Ondatra zibethicus | reverse complement strand
CAAAGTTGTTTTGATTTGCATTTCCCTGATCGCTAAGGAAGTTGAACATGACCTTAAGTATCTTTTGGCCATTCGAATCTCCTCTGTTGAGAATTCTTGGTTCAGATCATTACCCAATTTTTTAATTGGGTAATTTAGAATTTCAATGTCTAGTTTCTTCAGTTCTTTGTATATTTTGGAGATCAGACCTTTGTCCGATGTGGGGTTAGTGAAGATCTTCTCCCATTCAGTAGGATGCCTTTTGTCTTAATGACAGTGTCCTTTGCTTTACAGAAGCTTCTCAGTTTCAGGAGGTCCCATTTATTCATTGTTGTTCTTATTGTCTGTGCCACTGGGGTTTTACATAGGAAGTGGTCTCCTGTGCCCATGTGTTGCAGGCTACTTCCCACTTTCTCTTCTATCAGGTTAAGTGTGGTCAGATTAATATTGAGGTCTTTAATCCATTTGGATTTGAGTTTTATGCATGGAGATAAGTAAGGATCTATTTTCATTCTCCTACAGGTTGATATCCAGTTATGCCAGCACCATTTGTTAAAGATGCTTTCATTCTTCCATTGTATACTTTTAGCTTCTTTGTCAAATATGAGGTGTTCATAGGCTTGTGGATTAATATCTGGGTCTTCGATTTGATTACATTGGTCAATGTCTCTGTTTTTATGCCAATACCAAGTTATTTTTATTACTGTAGCTCTGTAATAGAGTTTGAAGTCAGGGTTGGTAATGCCTCCTGAAGTTCCTTTGTTGTATAGGATTGTTTTGGCTATCCCGGGCTTTTTGCTTTTCCATATAAACTTAGATATTGTTCTCTCAAGGTCTGTGAAGAATTTTGTTGAGATTTTGATGAGGATTGCATTGAATCTATAGATTGCCTTTGGTAGAATTGCCATCTTTACTGTTTTGATCCTACCTATCCAGGAGCATGGGAAATCCTTCCATTTTCTGGTATCCTCTTCAATTTCTTTCTTCAAGGTCTTAAAGTTCTTGTCAAATAGATCTTTTACTTCCTTGGTTAGTGTTACCCCAAGATACTTTATGCTATTTGTGGCTATTGTGAAAGGCGATTTCCCCTGATTTCCCTCTCTGTTTCTTTATGTTTTGTGTATAGGAGGGATACTTTTTTTTTTGAGTTGATCTTGTATACTGCCACATCACTGAAGGTATTTATCAGCTGTAGAAGTTCTTTGGTAGAGTTTTTGGGGTCACTTATGTACACTATCATATCATCTGCAAATAACAAAAGTTTGACTTCTTCCTTTCCAATTTGAATCCCCATGATCTCCTTATTCTGTCTTATAGCTATTGCTATAACTTCAAGCACTATATTAAAGAGATATGGGGAGAGTGGACAGCCCTGTCTTGTTCCTGATTTTAGTGGAATCGCTTTGAGTTTCTTTCCATTTAATTCGATGTTAGCTGTCGGCTTGCTGTATATTGCTTTTATTATATTTAGATATGAACCTTTTATCCCTAATCTCTCCAAGACCTTTATCATAAAGGGGTGTTGAATTTTGTCAAATGCTTTTTCAGCATCTAATGAAATGATCATATGTTTTTTCCTTTCTGTTTATTTATATGATGGATTAACTTGATAGATTTCTGTATGTTGAACCAGCCCTGCATCTCTGTGATGAAGCCTACTTGATCATAATGGATGATTTTTTTGATGTGTTCTTGGATTCTGTTTGCCAGTACTTTGTTAAGAATTTTTGCATCAATGTTCATAAGTGAGATTGGTCTGTAATTTTCTTTCATGGTTGCATCTTTGTGCAGTTTTGGTATCAGGGTAACTGTAGCTTCATAAAAAGAGTTTGGCAATGACCCTCCTGTTTCTATTATGTGAAACACCTTAAGGAGTATAGGTATTAGCTCTTCTTGGAAGTTTTGGTAGAATTCTGCATTAAAACCATCTGGTATTGGGCTTTTTTTGGTTGGGAGGTTTTTGATGACAGCTTCTATTTCCTCACAACTATAGGTCTATTTAAATTGTTCACCTGGTCTTGATTTAATTTCGGTATATGGTATTTATCTAAAAAACTGTCCATTTCTTTTACATTTTCCAATTTTGTGGCATACAGGCTTTTGTAGTAAGACCTAATGATTCTCTGAATTTCGTCAGTGTCTGTTGTTATGTCCCCCTTTTCATTTCTGATCTTGTTAATATAAGTGTTTTTGATGACAGTTTCTATTTCTTGGCCACAGAGGAAAGGGCAAACTTGCTGGGGGAGATGGGCAGGGTCATGTGGAACAAAGAGGCTCCCTGCAGCAGGGGCCAGCACTCCCTTGGCGACCTTCCCGCCAGGTGCGCACAAACTCACCCGTCTGGATCTCCGATCTCAGCACAGGAAGACAGAGTCGTGGTGGGCCAAGGACCCCACAGAGGAAAGGGCAAACTGGCGGGGGCAGGCAGGGTCATGTGGAACAAAGAGGCCTGCTGCAGCAGGAGCTGGTGGTGCCAGCACTCCCTCGGGGACCTTCCCGTCAGGTGTATACAAACTCACCTGTCTGGATCTCTGATCTCAGCACAGGAAGAGAGAGTTCTGGTGGTCAAGGACCCCACAGAGGAAAGACTTGAATTTTAATTTCAATGTAAATCCAAATCTTCTCTGGGTGTATAGACTGTGGTAGTATAGTTCAGAAATATTATGACTATAAGGATTTGTTATCCTAAACAGAGTAGAAATACTGCATAATGAGTTTATTATGGATCACATGTTTTTTATTGAGAGGAAGGAGGCAAAGAAGGGGAAAGGAAAGAAGGGAATGAGGGAAAATGGAGGTAATGGAAGAAAGGTGGGGTAGAGGGATGGAGGAAAGAGGAAAAGATGGTGGAAGGGAAGAGTAAGCGAAGAGATGTGGTGTTCTTTATGAGAGAGATTGTGAATCATCTGGAAACAAAACTCCTGGACACCAGTAGAGACCCTTTGTTATTTTAGGGGAGTCGGCTTAGGGTATCTAGGGAATTTCAGACGACTTAGCACCATGACTTATGCTCAACTATGGTGAGCATAAGTCATCTCTTAATAAAGGTGATGTTGTAGTTGGAGTTACTATTGTGATAAAATCCTATGACCAAAAGCAAGTTAGAGAGGAAAGGGTTTCTCTACCTTCACTTCCACATCATAGTCTATCACTAAACAAAGACATGACAGAAACCAAAGCAGAGCTGGACCTTGGAGGCAAAAGCTGATATAGAAGCCATAGACCTCCAGCCCAAGGATGGTACTAACCAGATTGGGCTTGGTTATCCCCATCAATTAATAATTAAGAAAATGTCCTACATCTGATCCTGTGGGGACATTTTCCCCAGTAGAGGGTCCCTTCTTTCAGATGACTCCAGCACGTGTCAAGTTGACATAAAACTAGCAAGCACAAGAGACTTTTATAACCCTCCTCTCTCACCCACAGCAGGTAATTAGATATCAAGACTGTTTTTCTACCTTATGTTTACAATATTCCTTTAACTATAAAGAGCCTGAAGGTAAAGGCATAATAAAGACATTCATTAAATTATTTAGTCAAACTGAAGGCAGCCTCATATAGTATATTTCACACTGCCTTTTCATCTTGGCAGGAAACTAATAAGAAAGGTTTTTCTTTTAATACTAAGATTAATAAACTCAGTCTTCTGCAAAATAATGCCCAAAGGTGATTTGCATGGAAACAATTCTGCCTCTTTACCTCTAAAAGTATATATTGCCTACTTTAAATCTATTTAAAATAAAAAAGGAGGTGTATAGAGCACAAAACTAATTAACAAAAACAAAGGATGAATTTCAGGAATTTAAGTTAATTACCAGTTTTCAAGAGGCAAAGTAATGTATGCCCATCCTGGAAGTCAAGAATTAAACTACAAAAGAGATATGGTGACCTCTGTAAGATCTTCGTTGTGCATGTAAGAACCAAGCCATTAATGAGACCAGGCCCAGTGTACAGCAAAATAAAAGCATTTCTTTCCTCTTGCTGGCTAATAAAGAGTCTGTATGATATGGTAGTGCATAAATTGCTCCAATATCCTGATCTGCTTTGTCCAAAGACAGTGTGTAACACAGATTATGCTATAGAAACAAATTATCAAAGACAAACTGTATTAAGCCAAATTGGTACTAAAAACATAAGGAGAAATTGCAGGTACTCCTTTACAGCATTGTAGTATGTTCAGCATCTTCATTTACATTATTTCAAAAGCTGTTTGTGTCCATGATGTTATTGGCACAAAGGACCTAAGACAGAGACAAAACTTTTGTGGTAAGGGCAATTCCTAATCCCTACTCTTACAGTAATAGTGACCTTCATGATAATCCACCTCTAACTCACAGTAGGTAAAAGAACAAGTTAAGGAGTCAGGTCTATTACTTTACCTTTCTCATTTCAAATTATGTGTGTTTTCAGGTCACTAGAATGAAACTTCCAAAAACTGAGGCAAATACAAATAGCACTGTTTATGAAAGAAACTATGAGCCTCCTGGTACCCCACCTCTCTTGTCTTAATAATAGGTTATCCTTTCCACATCTTGGCTCCACAGTGCATGGGAACATGTTTGTGTATTTGTGTGAATGCACCAACTGTATTGAACAAAAAGGATGGAATGTGTTTCTGAGAAGAGGAGATTTTAACTGCAAGAAATAAATCATCTGAAAAGATAACTTGAGGGGGGACCTGAAAGATGTGGGTAAGACCACTTGCTGTGTGCACATGGAGACCTGAAAGTGAATTTCCCAGAACCTTATAAAATAGCCACTCATGACCATGCCGTAAGCCCCCAATGCTTTGTGTTGATTCAGAACAGAATGATTAGTGGGGTTTTCTATCTGCCAGCCTAGCTCAAGGTACAGTGATGTATCCTGTCCCAGGGGAACAAGGCAGAGAGGGATAGAGCAGGACTCTTGCTGAACACTTCTCACCCTTGCACATACACACTGGCATGTGTATTTGCACATACCCATGTGCATACACCAAACACACACACACACACACACACACACACACATACACACACACACACACACACACACACACACACACACACGAGATGCAAGAGAGATGGATAAGAAACAGTTGACTAGAAAGTGTAAGAAGGTGTTCTTAATGTGCTGGGAGTCACTTATAGCAGCAGTTATCAACCTGTGGGTCGAGACACCATTTGGGGTAGACCAATCCTTTCACAGGGGTCGCATATAAGATATCCTGCGTATCAACTATTTACAATTTATGACAGAAGCAAAATTATAGCTATGAAGTTGCAAAAAAATATTTTTATGGCTGGGAATCACCAAAATATGGAGGAACTGTATTAAAAGATGGCAGCATTAGGAAGATTGAGAACCACTAACTTAATAGAGAGCTCTCAGCTCCTTGAATGACAGCTCAAAGAAGACAGGTGGCACCTTGTAGAGATGACAGTAGAAAATTCAAACATGGTAATGCTACACATGTAATTAATGTTAACATTGGATGGGCTTATACTAGATTTTCAGTTAGAATTCCAACTCACCGCTTCTCAACTGTGAGACCTTAGGAAGATAATTCAGTTTTTCTGAGATTCACTTCCTTTATCTGTAGAATGTGATAGTAACAGTATGTAATTCACCATAGATATAGGAGTCTTATAAGAATAAAACAGGGAAGTACTGTAATCTAACCATTGTATATTCAATAGTTAGGAGCTTCTATGTCTGATGTATATGGTCTTCACTAACAATTGTAATATTATTTTAGATGAGAGCTGTTCATTTCTTTCAATTGGCCAGCTGAGAGACATCCTTCATAATCCATTTGCTAAACTAAAGCAAGAATTTATTAAGTAATTACACATATATAATCAAACAAACCTTGCTCATAATGCAATTCTAGTTTAAAACCAGATCTTCCAAAAACATTAAGTGAAATAGAAATCAGTGTTTTGACTTTTTTTCTGTTTGCTCAGTTTGTTTCTTGTTGCTTTTAGGCAGAGTCTTAAGTAGTTTAGATTAGATGGCACTTTCCTTTTTAGCCAAGGATGACCTTAAGTTTCTTCTTACCTCCTATACCTCCCAAGTACAAAGATTGCAAGCATGGGCCACCATACCCAGTGTGTTACTCAGTGCTGAGGACCATGCTTAGGACTTTGGCATGCTAAGATAGGTCCAGGCCTTATATCTGTAATTTGGTCTTGCTCTCTGTGTTTGCTTTGTCCTGCTATTTCTTATTTACTCAGAAACCCTCAAAATGGAGAGAATTAGAAACTGGCAAACATGGATAAGTCGGGATTTGTGGTTGTTGGAGAATTTGCCTGCCAGTGTGAAATTAGACAAATAAAAACACTAAAACCTCATATCTATTTTAGATGCCAGGAACTTGTTTTAAAATTAAATGCTTCGAGCTTGATTTTGAGAGGTGGAGGCAGAAGGCCTGCAAGCTAGAGGTTACCCTGATCTACAGAGCAAATTCAGAGCCAGAGTAGGCTCTATAGTAAGAATATTTCAAAACGCCTTCTGAAACATCCTTATTTAGAACCATGTTCAGATATACAGACTTACTAATTTTGACCTACCAGGATCATCAGAAGGCACTCATAATTATGACCCTACTTGACCTTAAAACTCAACATAACATGATGAAACTTAATGAAAAAGATTAGGTAGGATCTCATAATTGGACCAGACAAGAACAACCAAGAGTCAGGAAAGCAAGGCCTCCTCCACACATAATTTCACAATGGCAAGAGTTGAAAGCATACCACCTCCACAAAAGCAGGCCAGTCAAAATTCCAACAGGGAAAGAGGAAGGCATCAGAAAGCCCCACTTTTAGCTGAAGAATCATTGGAAGTTGATAGCTTCTGGGAAAAGGAAAATCATTTCTTTTCTCAGATGTGGTCCCTGATAGGTATCCCATGTTCCAGTTCTTACATCTATGTACACACTAACAGCACTAAATGAACTAAATGGGTTTCTTTTAAAAGAGCTTATGAAATTGGGAAGGAGAAGGCATGTGTGCCTATGGGACAAAGAGGAAGCGAGGATTGGATTTGTCAAAGCACATTGTATACTTGTATGAAATTGTCAAAGAATACATTTTTAAGTGTAAAAAATATGTCCTGTCAAATATTTTCTGCATGATCAACAGTTTGAGTGCAGTGGTCCTATTTTATTTATCCATATCCATTAATATATTGGATAGAGAATCTTGATGGAACTGTAGCTCATACTGTGACAGTTTCAGACTTGAGGAACCCCAGCAACCCAAGTATGTTCTCACTGATTCCACTCTGAACTCTTGGATACTACAAACTCAACTTCCCATATGGAACTTGTCCTGGTCTTGTGTTTAATCAAAGAGACATTGTAAGGACTGGCCTTCTAGAGAAGAGCCTCTTCAACTGATCCTCTCATTACCTGACATTGTAGGTTGAACTACAACCCTCTGAAAGATGGGTCTACATCCTTATCCTTTGGGTCTGTGAATGAATATTGCCTTACTTTAGAAGTCAAATAATCTGTGGAGGAATAGTCAGTCAGTAATGTCGAAATGAATACATCTTTGATTATCTGACTTGTCCTAAATATAATTTTAAGCATCATAAGAGAAGAAGACAGAGCTATTTGTGACTGAAGAAACAGGCAGACTCGCAGTACCAGAGTGGCAGGTTAAAGATGTATTCATGAGTGAAAGGGTACCAACAGAAACTGAGATCAGAAGACAATGGATTTTTCTTATAGGAAGGTACCTAGCCCTGACAGTACATTCCGTTTCGACCTTGGACAAGAACTATAAAAGATCAGCCTTCTGTTGTTCTAACACAACCTGTTCAGAGTAATTTGTCACAGCAACCACAGGGTCTTACCCTCACCCAGTCTCTGTCCCCAGAGCCATTGAGTCTCATGTCCCATCTCAAGTACATCTAAACTGTCTTCACCAAGGCCTTTATTTCTGGCAGTTCTAAGTTGGGCTTTGTTTTTGCTTGGGTTTGTTTAGGAAATATAGTTTTGACAGGTGCGAGCCCTATGAAACACCCAAGGCAAGAACACTAACTATACTGGATATCTGGCTAGTTTAAAATGTCAACTTTCCAAACTCAAGAATCACCTGCGAAGAGGGTCTCAGTTGAAGCATTATCTAGAATAGGTTGGCCTTACAGAATGCTATGGGGGTGGGGGATCTACCTTCATTGCTAATTGATGTGGAAAGGCAGGCTTCCCCAAACACTCCAGAATACTGACAATACCAAATTACGGGCAGAGTCCTGTACAGCATAAGAGTGAAGATAGCTAGAAGGAGCATAAAAAAGAGGGCAGCGTGAGTGGATCCTTTTCTTTTTGCCCTTGACTGTGGATGTGCCATAACCAGGGGCCTGCCTCTGTGACCACCTTGGATTGATGAACCAGAGGCTGGGTTTTGAAACTAAGCAAATCTTTGTCTTCTCTCTCTCTCTCTCTCTCTCTCTCTCTCTCTCTCTCTCTCTCTGTGTGTGTGTGTGTGTGTGTGTGTGTGTGTGTGTGTGTTTTCAGGGTATCCACCATGGCAACAAATGAAGTAGAGCACTGGAAAATAAATGTGGCTTTGGTTTTTGTTTGCTTTATTTGGTTTTTAGTTTTTATTTTTGCTGTTGTTGATGTTAGTTTGGTCACCTAGAGGGGCCTTCAGTAGTTTGCATGTGATAGCCATACCTCCTCATCCATGTTCACGAGGAGAATTCTAAGCAGTTATTGGATAGTTTTGCTTATATAGACCTTTACCTTCTTGTTGATTTGTTTTGCCAATGGGGGCACATACTGGAAGTCTTTATAGCCATGGTATATGCACAGTTTAATAAAAAAAAAAGATAAATGAAGAATATTTGTATAACATTGACCTCTCACAATGAGCATGTATATTTAACATTCTTCTATGCAAAGCATTTTCATATACATATTAAGAGAGTAGCATCCAATGACCCAATTAAATATGTTCTGTGATCTACCAGTAGTGGAACACTGTCTATCTCACTTTAACTATCTTTGGCTCAGTATGTCATTCAAGAAAATGAGATTATAGTAGTTTTTGGTTTTTACACTTGGCTCTTTAACTCTTTTGGGGACCCTCCAACCAACTCCTAAATTAATCACTTTTTTTTAACTTATAAATGCCTGGCCATAGCTTGGTTTGTTTCTAGCCATCCACGATAACTTGAATTATCTCATCTGCCTTTTGTCTCTGGGCTTTTTCCTTTTCTTATTTCTGTAAATCTTAAATTCACTCTTACTCCATGGCTGGCTAGATGACTGGCTCCTGACGTCCTCCTCTCCTTCTTTTCTCATTCTCCCTTGCTTCCCAGATTTCTCCTTCTATTTATATACTCTGCCTGCCGGTCCCACCTACCCATTCTCCTGCCTTGCTATTGGCCATTGAGCTTTTTATTAGACAATCATGTCCATTGGACAGGCAAATAATCAGAGCTTCACAAAGCAAAACAAATGCGCTGTAAACAAAAGCAATACATCTTTACACCATTAAATGTTCCAAAGCAAGAACAAGTAACACACCTTAAAATAATAGTCTACAACAGATTGTAATAAACTAACAGTGCTGTGGGTATTGAAATCCTTAGTATATGTCAAGATCTAAGTATCTCATTGGGTGCTACTTGCCAGAATTCATTTTTCGCACATTGTGGTTACTTTCTAACTGTGATTTTATATCACAAGACCAACCTTACACACCAGGCATAGAATTATATGGTGTAATAGCCCATGAGTACAGAAACATTACATTTTGGTATCATACTGAGTTCTCACCCTCAATCTCTGATCTCTTTTGCTTTCATACTTGTTTAAGAAAAAACAGGTTTTGTGGAGAGAAATGCCACATAATTTTTCTTTTGTATTATAATTTTGTATCTCTCTTAATAATGCAGGGTTCTGTTTCTAGTAGAGTTTTTAAGGTGCAGTTTGAAATTATTGAATTAATAAGTCTAAGCCTTCCAGCATGATGTCTTAACAGTAGTTCAAGGAACTGGCTATAACTTCTTGGACATCCTAGAGGCCAGCCAGTGTGTTGAGTACTAATGATGGGGTGCATTTGCCAAACTTAGTCCTTGCCTATGCCCCAAAAGAGGGAGTCAGAACTCCTGTGGAAAAGCTTTGAAGTGACAGAATGGCTTGGCCACCATGATTAAAGAGAACTTGTTTACAAAACAAACTTCAAGATTACAGGCAGCTGCCTCAGTGACTTCAATGACTTTTTTTTTTTTTGTCTTCTTTGAGTCATTGAACCAGATCTTTCCTTTTCTCCCATTGAGTGAACCTGACCTAGACCACAATAGAGAAAGTCACCCTCACAGATGCACTTGCCAACTCTGGAGGATACAATTAGAGGGAAACAAATTGTGGCCTCTAAGGAGCAGGTGGGGAATGATCAAAAATGAAAATCAGTTTGGTGCCTTATCTCCTTTTTTATTCACCATTCATAACTTTTGTGACAATCTAATTAAAGAGGAGACTTCTTACTTCTCTTTCTATAAATATGACACTGGCAGTCATGGAGTTGGCCTGGGGTGACGAAACTGGAACTACTAACCCAGGAGAAAGGCCTTTGGGTATCGTGTAATTTTAAGACTTCCTCTCTTACTTTTGCCATTTTTGTGTTGTTTGGCTTTAAAAAATAGGACTGCTTTGTTTCAAAAGAGGCACTTATCACTAAACCACACTCTCTATTCCTGCAGGACAGAAAATCTAGTCTGGTCCCAGGGGCATGTAAGAAGGTTGTCTTGCTCAGCATTGTGTTTTGAGAAACGAGCCCTCTGGATGAACATCGTAAACTCTCTGTGAAGAGATATTAAATAAATGAAATAAAAACAAAACAACAGCAGCAACAACAAAAACATTAGGGTGACTGGTGAGGTGGCTCAGTAGATAAGAGTACTTGCTTTTGAAAGTGTAGGTACCTAAGTTCAAATCCCTAGCATTCATATTAAAGAGTCAGGCTAAACATATTTGAACCTCAGTATTGCAAGGCAGGGCTAAGCAGACTCCTAATTGGTTGCATAATTGAGGCTGGTGAACTTCCAGGTCAGTGACTGACTCTAAATCAAGGCAATAGAGAAGAAAGGGATAGACAAAGAAAGGAATCTGATGCTTTGCAGATATGGCCAAATAACCTGCACACTCATAAGCACACACACCCCAACACACACGCATACACACTCACAGAGTTTGTCCTTAAGTTTAATCTATTTTTCCTTCTTTATTCTCCTAGGATTAATGTAATTCCATTTGCAAAAAGCTGTGAACACATAAGCATATATACACCCTATGAGCACGTGCGGAGTTATAGCTTGGAATGTCTCACTCTGATTTCCTCCATGGCAAACTTTGCTCTCCACATTGTCCACTATACTGAATTACCCTTGTATCAGTTATTTTCTTTCTTATCTTTCACACATGATGTTTTCGAAACTGAGTGTATAGAGGCTCATTGTTATTTTCATCAGAAAAATGTAAGCAATAGATCTAGACAAGCAGAGACATAGCTTAGATCTCTCAGTATTCTGTCTTTAGCGCGAGCTCTGCATGCTGCTAATTTCATAGCAAGAGCTTAGTGAGTACTTGTTAAAAAAATAAATTATTAAGCTGGGTATGGAGGTGCATGCCCATAATCTCAACACTCAGAGGCAGAGGCAGGCAGATCTGTGTGATTTTGAGGTCAATCTGGCCTACATATTGAGTTCTAGAACAGCCACAGCTATTTAGAGAGACCCTGTCTCAAAAAAAGGGATTATTAACTTTAATAACATGTGTATAATTGGATAAAGCTTATTGTTCTGCTTCAATTTTAGGAAAAGTTTTTGGTATGTCACATCCACATGATACTTAAAGTAAATGGTTTTACAGAATAAAAAAACAAAACATGACTTCATCTCAAATTAGCTACTTGATTTTGAATTTTGGTTGCTTTAGTAAATAAGACTCATCTTTGTCATATGTGTTCATATTATTAAGTAACTATGCTATAGAAATAATCATCAAAGTAGAAATATCTGGTAGAGATTGTTACAGTGTCTTAATAGTGGCAGCAATGCCACTGAATTAATCAATCACTTTCTGATTGGATTGAAGGCACACTATACAAGTGAAGGGACATACCTGGCACCATTATCAGGGTCAGGGGCTTTGGATACACTGGTCACAGGCCCTAATGAAGAATCTACTACTATCACCCTGCTCAGTGAGAACACTACTATATTGATTCATGATGACTTATACTTAAGCTGTAGATTAGTGTCTCTCTGAACCCTAATCAGTGAGACTTTTCTTTGAAGCATACGGCACTGCTACTAACACAAAGACTCATACCTTGTTGAGATGCAGAAAATAAGAGACAACAATATGTTCAGTTCTAAATAATACATATATAGTGTACCCATTTCTCCCAAGGCCCAAGGATCAGCTTGGAAATAGGGCCAGAAAGGTTCTTGGAGCTAGGCATATCTGATGGCTGCAAAAGAGCGGTGTTTTAGGATACAGCATAGTAGTTGCACATAGGATTCACAGCAGTTCTGACAGTATGGAAGACTTGCATAAGTGAAAGCCAGACAAGATAATAGCCTGGAGAGGGGAGATGGTCATAAAGTCCCACCCCTATCCATTACTGACAGCTGCTGGGGGAGGGAAAAGGAGAGAAATAGTCAGATAATTTTTAAAGGGTGCACCCCAGGTAGAACAATCATGCTCTAGTGGAAGGCTACATATCTAAGAGAATATGAGTGGCACAAGATGTACCTGACAGATTAAAAAAAAATGACACCAAGTTTGGTGGGTAGCAAAGAGGGGATGGATTTTGAAGGACTTGTGGTAAATAGATAAATATCAAAATTAATTGTATAAATTTTTAAAGAACTAAAAAAGAAAAAAGAATGCAATAAAATAAACAAATTGGAGTAGTAAAAGAAAATTCCACTGAGAAAAAGATAAATTGAAAAAAGTGCACATAAATTAGAAAATACACACACACATTTATAAGACAAATATAATGTATATACATTTTTGGTCTTGTTTTTGTAAGGTTTGCTATACCAGAGCATCATAAACAAGACAAATTTATCTTTGTTCTAGAAGTCAAAAGAGTCTTCTTGGCTTATAGAAGTGGTCTCATGAAGCCTCACATAATGGAAACACAAAGAAAGCTCTTTGGATTATTTCTCACTAGAGCATGAACCAGTCTTCACCACCCACTAAATATCTGACCTCCAAATAACACCACATTGGAGGTAGGCTTAGATCTGTGAATTCTAGGGGGAAAGGACTGTGGGCTGGCTAGTTTTAAGGCAACTTGACATAATCAGAGCCACTGATTAAAAAGAAGTCATCATAAGATAAGTATGCACGGAAGCCTGTAGGGAATTTTCTTAACTAGTGATTGATGTAGGCGTGTCCAACCCACTGCGTGTAGGTACCACCCTGTGTGCTATAAGCAGGCTGAGCAAGCCATAGGAAGCAAGCCAGTGAGCAGCATGCCTCTGCATCAGTTCCTTCCTTCAGATTGCTACTGGGTTTGAGTTCCTATCCTGAATCTTTCAATGGCAAGTATTTATGTTGAAGTGCAAGCCAAATAACCCCTTTCCTCATCAAGTTGCCTTGGTTATCGTGTTTCAATACTGCACTGATAACCCGAACCAGGACAGAAATTAGTGCCAGGACAGTGAAGTACGGCTGTGACAGACCTGAATTTATTTGGGGGACGATTGTGAAAGGACTTTGGAACTTGGTGCTAGAAAAGTTATTATGTTATTCAAACAGTGGTAGGTTGTTTTGTGGGTGTTTAGAAGATAAGGATGTAGAGCAAAATGCAGATAATGAAGGACTAACTTGTGAAATTCTAGAGGAAAGTTTGAGAGTTACCTAAAGTCTCTATTAGGACCATTGCAAAGTTTAAGTTGATAATCTGTTGTTCTGGTCATCAGGGGTTATGATTAACAAGATACCAGAACTATAAAGTGAAACCTTTGCTTTGCTGGGGTACTCAAATCTGGCTATTTACAGCTGAGAAATTAGCAGTGAATAAGATGAGACCAGCATCTTTGAGGCAAAATCTTCTGGGAAGTGTTTCCTTAGAGTTTGAACACAGAAGTCGTGTTCCAGAGGCGACCAAGGTTGTACCTTGTGAGAACAGCCAAACTTGGTAGTATAAGGGTCACACGGGTGGTTATGGTTTTGAAGAGATGAAGGGGTCATGAAGAACAGCTGAAGGTTGGCCTATGCGGCAGGACTAAAGTCCCTGAAGAGAGCTCAAGAGATGCTATTAGAGAAAGTACAGTCAACTTGAAGCAGAAAAGCCCAGAATTTTGGAGATGATAGTACCATCAGATAATCACCCAAAACCAGTGAAGAGCCAGGCTGAGCCTAGAAGACAATCTGTGTGGGCTGCAGATAACCCTAACTAGCACAGACAAATACACACGCAAGTGTTCTGTTCCTTCCTTCTCCCAACTATTTTCTTCTCACATTGGAAGTACACTATATTTCAACTACTCCCAAAGTCATATTCCAACATGAGCTTTTCAAACATAATATTTTTATTGATAAATTGGGAATTTCAGACAATGCATCCCATCACTCTTCCTGTTGTGTGATATTTTGATTGTGTTCTGACCCCCCCCCCAGAAATAAAAACCTGCTTGGAGTCAGAGAGCAGAGCTAGCTACTAACTGACCAAAATTAATTATAGAGGTTTGGAGGACTGTAGAAAGAGAGGAAACAGGGAGTAGTATGTGGGTTTGAGAGAGTGAGAGAGGATCTCTGCCTTTTTGGATGGAGGAACCGAAGAAGTAGGAGGCAACTGGTGGCTGCTCTCTGCTTCTCTGACTTCAAGCAAGCTTCATTTGTTAGAACACAATCAAAATATCACACACATTTCCCATCCCTCCCAGGTCTGCCCTCCCATTCTCTTACTCCTCCACCCCAAGATAAAAAAAGAACATCAAATCCAAATTGTGTTGTCATATACTCATTGGAGCACAGTCAAACTCCCAGTGGCCCATCCATTAAGGATAACTGAGTCCTTCCCCAACCCTCTGCCAGAAGTCATCAACTATGAAGAGATACACTTCAGCATCTTCATCACGATTTTTAAGGACTCCCTTCAATAGCTTCCTGACTGAACTGTCTCTTGGGGAGTGGTAACTGGAGAGAGGTTGTCACAGAAGCCATCAATGTCTTTCATTCTCAACTGTGAGTCTGTAGTCATTGATACCAGTACAAAAGAAGCTTCTTTGTCTATAACATTCAGTGGCAGCATGGATCATGAAAAACCATACAGCCTCTGGTGTCAATATGGATCAGGAACATCAATATGGCCTCAGGCAGCAGCACAGACCACACTAACTTCAATTTTAAGATCTAAAGCATCCCTGCGATCTTGAGACAGGAAAAGCTGACCTAACTGGCTGCAGCACTCAAAAGAGCAGGCCATGTACCTTGCCTGGGAAGGACAGTAGAACTGAACCTGTTGACTGTGGTACAGGTGATCAGATCCCATGAACCTGTGTGGGAGATCTGGCTCCCTGTGGTAGAGTCAGTGATGGAGAGATGACCTCTCACCTTCCCCACCCCTAGGATGACCTAGTTGGGAGAGCTGACATGGCTTCTCAACAACAACAATCAAGAGAATGGGCCCCGCACTTCGCCTGCCTGGATTAAATAGCAGAGCTGACCCTGGTTGTGTGTGTGCAGGTCAGCCAGCCCCAAGGGCCTGAGAACGGGAGAAACCGATATTCTCCTTGCTGCAGGATACATTGGATGAGCTAGCCGGAGCAGTCTGGTGGTGACTGATGATGAGAAAAAGCTATATCTCCACCCCCTGGCAATATCCACCCTATCTATGATTTGCTGGATCATGCCGGACCTGCCGATCCAAAGCTGCAGGATCTCTGGGACACAATGCAACAATTGGATATCCAAGAGGAATCCTAGTGAAGGCCCGTTATCGATAGTGTAGCAGAAGTCAGAGGCCTGGAACTTGACCAATGAACACTTATACACAAAAATGTTTGGACTAAAGGGTATACCATATGACTCACTGGATCATTAAAGCTTCCTTGATGAGATTTTGTTTGTTTTTGTTTCTGCTTTGTTTGGTTTCTCTTTAAAAATTTGTTATGTTTTGAGTGGGAGATTGTAAGGACAGAGGGCAGATCCAATGAGTGGGATCAGGATGCATGGTGAAATTCACAAAGAATCAATAAAATCAATAAAAATTTGTAGAAAACCATCTAAAGCCTCATCACAATATTGTTGAAGTCAAACATATCTAAATCTTAAGTATTGACCTTGAGATAAATTTTTATCCGACTCAAAATATATGAACAAACAAGTTCACCCATCCAAAAGACAAAGGTGACAAAAGTTTAATACAAACATCCCATTTCAAAGTGGAAAAACAGGAAAGAAGAAAGGAGCTTTGCATCCGAAGTGCAAACCCAAGCAAACTCCAGGAGACTTTAGGACCATCTCCCTCAGCACACAGCTTCTGATCCTACTGAGAGGGATTTGTGTATGGTATTGCAGACTGTTGGTAGGGAGGCAAAGTTTGAGTTCTCACGGCTGCAAGCAGACATCTCCTGACATGTTGAAAGAATAGTAGTTCCATGCATCCAAGTATTCTGCACCATCAAACAAAGAGATAAAAACTAGAAGAGGAGCATATTAATTGCTGAGTCACCTAATGTTATTTTCCTCATGTGTCTTTGTTTCAGGTGACTGATCATGCCAGCAGTCTTACCTAAACTAACTTGCTTTATGATAAAAGAAACTTTTGTGTCCTTTTCTGAACGCACTCTCAATGGTTGATGTTAGATTTGCTGGTACCTAGTCCAACTTTGACATTCTAGATCCTTTTTGCTTAACAATTCCATCTTTAAGTTACTTTTCTACTCTCACATTTTATCAGAAGCAGTCAGGGGAATCAAGTAGCAACATCAACACTTTTCGTTGAAATCACTTTACACTAAAGAGTCAACTCTATGGCCAGCTAGCTTCACCTATCACAAAATGCTGGAACATGAACACGACACAACCAACTTCTCCAACTTGACTGCAGTGTAAGTGAGATGTTTTTCATTTAAGTCCTGATCAGAATCTCCTGTATTAATTATGCATATTTCTATCATTACTCTTTCCATGATTACCTAGGCATCTTTAATATGGAGAATTTCTCTATAACTTTCTGTTTCTGAGCTCTCTTCAGAATCACCTTTAATTTTTTTCTTAGCACATAAAATTTTATTATGAAAACTATAATCCTTCTCAATAATTTAAAGAACACTAGTATTGTTCAGTTTACAAAACAAGTCATTTTGTTGATTTATTTAAGGAGAAAGGGAACTTTTCTTACTCAGTA
This sequence comes from Ondatra zibethicus, assembly GCA_004026605.1. NCBI lineage: Eukaryota > Metazoa > Chordata > Mammalia > Rodentia > Cricetidae > Ondatra > Ondatra zibethicus. The sequence continues at coordinate 5,436 of PVIU01025979.1, read as the reverse complement.
AGAACTCAAATAAAAAGCACACAAAATTATCACTTATCACACACATACACATTTACTCAGCAAAAATGCTAAACTAATAATTATTTGCAGATTCAACAAAATAAATGTACATGTCAATTTATGTTAGCAGAATGTTAGTGGAGCCTCAGCCAATGGTGATGAGGGTGATACATATCTGATATGTATACTTTTCTTTCAAAAGAAGTCATTGGAGTAAGGTTGTGCTTGCCTGGCGGTAAGGTCCCTGAGGGCCTCTTTGTTCCACAGGACCCTGCATCCCCCCCCAACCCTCTGCAAGATCGCCCTTTCCTCTGTGGGGCTTTGGAACCCCAGCACTCTCTCTCTTCCTGTGCTGAGATCGGAGGCTCACACTGGTAAGGTTGTGTGTGCCTGACGGTAAAGTCCCCATGGGCCTCTTTGTTCCACAGGACCCTGCATCCCCCCCTCCACCCACAAGATCGCCCTTTCCTCTGTAGGGCTTTGAAACCCCAGCACTCTCTCTTCCTGTGATGAGATCAGAGGCTCACACTGGTAAGGTTGTGAATGCCTGGCAATAAGGTCCAGCGGGCCTCTTTGATCCACAGGACCCTGCACCATCCCCCTGCAAGATTGCCCTTTCCTCTGTGGGGCCTTGGAACCACAGCACTTTCTCTTCCTGTGCTGAGATCGGAGGCTCAGACTGGTAAAGTTGTGTGTGCCTGGCGGTAAGGTCCTGCAGGCCCCTTTGTTCTACACAACCCAGCACCCCCCTCCTGTAAGATTGCCCTTTCATCTGTGGGGCCTTGGAACCCCAGGAATCTCTCTTCCTGTGCCGAGTTTGTGGTCCAGAAGGATCAGAAGTCTAGGCAGAACTTCCTCTTCCTGCACTGAGATCAGTTATCCAGAGGGGTGAGTGTATGCAAGCTGTCCTGGGAGGTCCCCAACTGCCGAGACTCCCCTGACTGAAATCAAAGGAAGAGATGGGTAGGCATCAATCCAAGAATTCCTCCAACAACATGAAAAGCAACATGATAACACCAGAAACCAACGAGTACTCAACAGGAAAACCTGAGCAACCTAACCTAGAAGAAGTAGAAGAAATCGACTTTAAACGGAAATTTATGAAAGTGATAGAGACCTTTAAAGAAGAGGTGAAAAACTCCTTTGAAGAAAGGGATGAGAAAACTAAAAAAAAAAAAAGTTAGAAGAAATTAATAAATTCCTCAAAGATACCCTAGAAAACCAAGAAAAATCAATCAAACAGGTAATGGAAACAGTTCAAGACTTAAAAACTGAAATGGAGGCAATAAAGAAAACACAAACTAAGGGAAGGCTGGAGATGGAAAATCTGGGTAAACAATCAGTAATGGCAGAGACAAGAATACCCAACAGACTACAAGAGATAGAAGAAAGAATCTCAGATGCTGAAGATACAATAGAGAAAATAAACTCATTGATCAAAGAAAACAACAAATCCAACAAATTCTTAACACAAAACACCCATGAAATCTGGGACACCATAAAAAGGCCAAACCTAAGAATAATAGGGGTAGAAGAAGGAGAAGAAGCACAGCTCAAAGGACCAGAAAATATATTCAACAAAATTATAGAAGAAAACTTTCCCAACCTAAAGATGGATATGACTATGAAGGTACAAGAAGCATACAGAACACCAAATAGATTGGATCAAAAAAGGACATCCCCTTGCCATATAATAATCAAAACACAAAACATACAGAATAAAGAAAGATTACTAAGAGCTGCAAAGGAAAAAGGCCAAGTAATGTATAAAGGTAAACCTTTCAGAACTACACCTGACTTCTCTATGGAAATCATGAAAGCCAGAAGGTCTTGGATAGATGTGCTGCAGACACTAAGAGACCATGAATGCAAGCCCAGACTACTATATCCAGCAAAGCTTTCATTCACCATCGATGGAGAAATAAGGTATTTCAGGATAAAAACAAAATTTAAGCAATACATAGCCAAAAACCCAGCCTTACAGAAAGTACTAGAAGGAAAACCACATCTAAAGGAAGCAAGCAACACCCATAATAACACAGACATCTAACAGCCCTCCACTGGCACAACTCAAAGAAGGGAAACACACAAACTCAACAACCCTAAAAAAATAACCGCAGTTAATAACCTTTGGTCATTAATATCACTTAATATCAATGGTCTCAATTCACCTATAAAAAGGCACAGGTTAAGAGAATGGATACGAAAACAGGATCCAACATTCTGTTGTTTACAAGAAACACACCTCAACCACAAAGACAGACATTATCTCAGATTAAAGGGTTGGGAAAAGGTTTTTCAATCAAACGGCCCTAAAAAACAAGCGGGTGTGGCTATACTAATATCGAACAAAATCAACTTCAAACTAAAATCAATCAGAGGAGATGTAGATGGACATTTTATACTCTTAAACAGAATAATCCATCATGAAGTCTCAATCCTGAATATATATGCTCCTAATATAAAAGCATCCACATATGTAAAGGAAACATTACTAGAACTCAAAGCTCACATCAAACCCCACACACTAATAGTAGGAGATTTCAACAGTCCTCTCTCACCAATGGACAGGTCAACCAGACAGAAACTTAACAGAGAAATAAGAGAACTAACAGATGTAATAAATCAAATGGACTTAATAGACATCTATAGAACATTCCACCCAAACAGGAAAGAATATACCTTCTTCTCAGCATCTCATGCAACCTTCTCGAAAATTGATCACATACACGGTAACAAAGCAAACATCCACAGATACAAACAAATTGGAATAACCACCTGTGTCTTATCGGATCATCATGGAGTAAAGTTAGAATTTAACAACAATTCCACCCCCAGAAAGCCTACAAACTCATGGAAACTGAACAGTCAACTACTGAACCACTCCTGGGTCAAGGAAGAAATAGAGAAAGAAATTAAAGTCTTCCTTGAATTCAACGAAAATAAAGACACAACATACCCCAACCTATGGGACACTATGAAAGCAGTGCTAAGAGGAAAGTTCATAGCACTTAGTGCTCACATAAAGAAAACGGAGAAAGCACACATTAGAGATTTAACAGCACACCTAAAAGCTCAAGAAAAAAAAGAAACAGACTTACCAAGGAGAAGTAGAAGACTAGAAATAATCAAACTGAGGGCTGAAATCAACAAAATAAACACAGAGAAAACAATCCAAAGAATCAATGAAACAAAGAGCTGGTTCCTTGAGAAAATCAACAAGATTGACAAACCCCTATCCAAACTAATCAAAAGGCAGAGAGAGAAAACTCATATTAACAAGATCAGGAATGAAAAGCAGGACATAACAACAGACACTGAGGAAATTCTGAGAATCATTAGGTCTTACTATAAAAGCCTGTATGCCACAAAATTGGAAAATATAAAAGAAATGGACAGTTTTTTAGATAAATACCATATCCCGAAATTAAATCAAGACCAGGTGAACAATTTAAATAGACCTATAAGTCGTGAGGAAATAGAAACTGTCATCAACCTCCCAACCAAAAAAAGCCCAGGACCAGATGGTTTTAATGAAGAATTCTACCAAAACATCCAAGAAGAGCTAATACCTATACTTCTTAAGGTGTTTCACATAATAAAAACGGAAGGGCCATTGCCAAACTCTTTTTATGAAGCTACAGTTACCCTGATACCAAAACCGCAAAAAGATGCAACCATGAGAGAGAATTACAGACCAATGTAACTCATGAACATAGATGAAAAAATTCTCAATAAAATACTGGCAAAAAGAATCCAAGAACACATCAAAAAAAAACATCCATTATGATCAAGTAGGCTTCATCCCAGTGATGCAGGGCTGGTTCAACATATGGAAATCTATCAATATAATCCATCATATAAATAAACTGAAAGAAAAAAACATATGATCATTTGACTAGATGCTGAAAAAGCATTTGACAAAATTCAACACCCCTTTATGATAAAGGTCTTGGAAAGATTAGGGATACAAGGTTCATATCTAAATATAATAAATGCAATATATAGTAAGCCGACAGCTACCATCAAATTAAATGGAGAGAAACTCAAAGCGATTCCACTAAAATCAGGAACAAGACAAGGCTGTCCACTCTCCCCATATCTCTTTAATATAGTGCTTGAAGTTCTAGCAATAGCTATAAGACAGAATAAGGAGATCATGGGGATTCAAATTGGAAAGGAAGAAGTCAAACTTTTGTTATTTGCAGACGATATGATAGTGTACATAAATGACCCCAAAAACTCTACCAAAGAACTTCTACAGCTGATAAATACCTTCAGTGGCGTGGCAGGATACAAGATCAACTCAAAAAAAAAAAATCAGTATCCCTCCTATACACAAAACATAAAGAAACAGAGAGGGAAATCAGGGGAAATCGCCTTTCACAATAGCCACAAATAGCATAAAGTATCTTGGGGTAACACTAACTAAGGAAGTAAAAGATCTATTTGACAAGAACTTTAAGACCTTGAAGAAAGAAATTGAAGAGGATACCAGAAAATGAAAGGCTCTCCCATGCTCCTGGGTAGGTAGGATCAATATAGTAAAGATGGCAATTCTACCAAAGACAATCTATAGATTCAATGCAATCCTCATCAAAATCCCAACAAAATTCTTCACAGACCTTGAGAAAAAAATATCTAAGTTTATATGGAAAAACAAAAATCCCAGGATAGCCAAAACAATCCTACACAATAAAGGAACTCCCGGAGGCATTACCATCCCTGACTTCAAACTCTATTACACAGCTACAGTAATAAAAATAACTTGGTATTGGCACAAAAACAGAGACATTGACCAATGGAATCAAATCGAAGACCCAGATATTAATCCACAAACCTATGAACACCTCATATTTGACAAAGAAGCTCAAAGTAAACAATGGAAGAATGAAAGCATCTTTAACAAATGGTGCTGGCATAACTGGATATCAAACTGTAGGAGAATGAAAATAGATCCTTACTTATCTCCATGCACAAAATTCAAATCCAAATGGATTAAAGACCTCAATATTAATCTGACCACACTTAACCTAATAGAAGAGAAAGTGGGAAGTAGCCTGCAATGCATGGACACAGGAGAACACTTCCTATGAAAACCCCAGTGGCACAGACAATAAGAGCAACAATGAATAAATGGGACCTCCTGAAACTGAGAAGCTTCTGTAAAGCAAAGGACACTGTCATTAAGACAAAAGGCATCCTACTGAATGGGAGAAGATCTTCACTAACCCCACATCGGACAAAGGTCTGATCTCCAAAATATACAAAGAACTGAAGAAACTAGACATTGAAATTCTAAATTACCCAATTAAAAAATTGGGTAATGATCTGAACCAAGAATTCTCAACAGAGGAGATTCGAATGGCCAAAAGATACTTAAGGTCATGTTCAACTTCCTTAGCGATCAGGGAAATGCAAATCAAAACAACTTTG